>ONZH01018846.1:0-67103 GCA_900303285.1 Rhinella marina | reverse complement strand
CGCAATCCACGACATCGCCTGTTTGCTCTGTTGTGGTTTCAACAGTGCTCTACCACGTGTCCCTGTAAGTTCAGACATGAAGCTAGGGAGTGTAGCTCTACGGCGTTCCCCTGCTCCCTCATCAGCAGGTACTGTCTCACCCTGCCCAGGACCACGGCCTCTGCCCCCTGCAGTAATTGAATGCCCACGCCCACGCCCTACTCCTCGACCCTTAGCCCTGGGGTTCAACATTTTCTGTATATAAGTGTATTATATATACCACAAAAAAATGGGCCTGCTGTACTGAAACCCACAAACTTGTTCAATCTGAACAAGTCAATATATAGGTGGATAAGTTAGAGCAAAATTACGTATTTTATTACGTACCGTGCAGTATGGAGCAATTAAACTGAAACTATTAGATTAGGCAGACTTGGTCTGCTTAAGTGCAACCCAGAAAAATGTCGCACAGAGATTTTTCTAATGTAGCTGTAGAATATATCAGAGAGCAAACTCAGCCCCTGCTGACTGTGGCTATTTTCACTGCACCCCGGAAAAATGTTGCACTCAGATTTTTCTAATGTAGCTGTATCAGTGAGAGCAAAAGACCTTTTTCAATTACGTGACGTACAGTATGGGTCACCTGGACAGAGAATACGGATTGTGGTTTGTGGTGACTGGACAGCTGAACTGTGACACACAGAATGGTTCCACACAGCTGTATGAAATGGATTTATATCACTGAGATAAAACAACAAAAAAAAGTTTTTTTTGTGTGTTTTTTTTTTTTTAACGTGACGTGCAGAATATATCAGAGAGCAAACTCAGCCCCTGCTGACTGTGGCTATTTTCACTGCAACCCAGAAAAATGTCGCACTCAGATTTTTCTATATCACTGAGAGCAAAAAAAACCTATTTGCAGTCTCCCTGCAAACTGCTGCAAATATGGCGATAGCTGCACTACTAGTGCCAGCCAGCCCAGCCAGAAGGAGACAAAAAAAGTGTCTTGTAGCCCTTAGAAGGGCTGTTGGGTTCTTTTGAGATCAGTCCTGCCTAACATAGAACTAAATCCAGGCCCTAACACTCTCCCTGAAACCCATCAGATCTGTCCCTAACGACATCAGACAGCCTCTGAGCCGAGCACCGCCGGACGTCACTAGTATATTCCAGGGTCACCTGATCTGGCCAGCCAACCCCTGCTATCGACATGTAAGGCCCCACGTGATGCTGGGGGGTAGCGCAGAGTCTCCTGGCCAGTGATTGGCTGAGTTATAGGCGCCAAAAATTCAAAATGCGGGAGATGCCATTTCCTCGAGCATGGAGAGATGCTCGTCCGAGCATCGAGTACTTACGAGTACCCTAATGCTCGAACGAGCACTAAGCTCGGACGAGCATGCTCGCTCATCTCTACTTATAATACATTTTAGAAATATATACCGTCCCTTTTCATCAATAATTGATTCTCCTTTATCTCCAGATCTTTATGTAGTAATATATATACCCCTCTTGCATATGCCAAGTAGCATGAATGGTAGTAAGACCCAACCCACTTCCATTTAAGTGAATTAGTTTTTTCCTCTAACAAATGGGTCTCTTGTAAACACACAATAGCTGGAAGAAAATTCCCTACCAAATTCGCTACCATTTTTCTTTTCAGTCTATCACCTAACTCTCTAATATTCCATGATACTATTTTCATTCCCCCAATAATTGTATAATAATTCTCCGTATGAGTGCCCCCGCGTCCTCCCCCCGGGCCCCCCACCCAACCCGATGGGTGACCAGGGGAGAGGACCCGGACGCGCACATTTGACAATAGAAGAGAAAGAGAAAAAAAAACAACAAATATAACAAATATTTCCTACCAATTGATTCCAGAGGTGGTACCTACCGAATTTTTTACTTACCTTCCGGAAATTCGTGTTCCTGGAGTCCGTAGGCAGCACACAATGGGTTAAGTGTAGATCCCTTAGTGCAAGGCAGAAGAGACATGATTAGTAGTAACCAATAAAAAAAAAGGTCACATGGTATAAGTAGTAGGAAGAACCACACCTAGCCAGAGTTTAGTATGCAGCAAACAAACAATATTTATTAGGGTGGGTATTTTGTGCTGCCTACGGACTCCAGGAACACGAATTTCCGGAAGGTAAGTAAAAAATTCGGTAGTTCCTGGACGTCCTTGGCAGCACACAATGGGACTTAGTAGCAGTGAAAAATCATAGGGAGGGACAACCAATACTCAGGATGTCAAAACACTTCTAGCCAGAGCTGTGCCCTCAGAGATGTCTAGACGGTAGTATCTGATAAACGTGTTAGTGCTTGACCACGTAGCAGCCCGGCAAATTTCTTGTAACGGAATATTGGCAGCTTCAGCCCAAGATGTTGCAGTTGACCTGGTCGAATGAGCCCTTAAGTCCAATGGAGAAGCCAAACCTTCGATAGAGTAGCATAGTTCTATAGTAGACTTTATCCAACGGGATATAGTACGTTTCGTTGCCTTAGAGCCTTTGCATTTTCCTCCAAACAAAATAAACAAATTCTCCACTTTTCTGAACTGCTTGACTCTTTCCAAATAAGAGAGGACAGATCTTCTGACATCAAGAGCATCTTCTACTTCCTCCAACAATGGTAGGGATTGAAGAACAATCTCTTGTTCCATATTGGAGGATGACGCAACCTTCGGAATGAAACCCGGAAGTGTTCTTAGCAGGATAGCATCTCCCATATCTCTAAAATATGGCTCTTGGCAGGAAAAGGCTTGTATTTCACTGACACGTCTGGTAGAAGCAATCGCAACCAAAAATACTGTCTTCCAGGTCAAAAACTTCAAATCTGATGATTCCAGAGGCTCAAAAGGAAATGATCTTAGGCCCTTTAGTACGATGTGTAAATCCCAGGAAGGAACAGGAGATTTTACTACAGGACAAATGTTCTTTACTCCCTTAAAGAATTTTTAAGATTAGTGGGTGACCGGAAAATGAGCCATTCAAAAAAGAATTGATTGCAGAAAAATGTACTCTGAGAGTGTTAAACTTCAAACCAGCATCGAGGCCTCTTTGAAGAAAATTGAGAATTGCAGACAGAAGACTGTGAGGAAAAAGCTTTAAAGGCCTGCCAAATTTTTTCATACTTCTTTCTTGTTGTTTCCCTTTTTGAGCTTCGTAGAGTGTTAATTACATTCTCTGACAAACCCTCCTGTCTGAGCAGGATTAATTCATCATCCATGCCGTCAACCTTAGAGACTTTAGGTTCTGATGGAATAGACCTTTCTGAGAGAGGAGATCCGCCGACAGAGGAAGCTTCCAATACCTCCCCTGAGAGAGAGACAGGGCTAGACTGAACCATGCTCTCCTGGGCCAGAATGGTATTATGACAATGGCTCTCACTTTTTCCTCTTTTATTTTCTTCAGCGTCTTCTGAATGAGTGCAGGAGGAGGGAATGCATACACAAACATTCCCTGCCACTGGATGGAGAGGCTGTCCACTGCTACCGGATTGTGGGCTGGAGACAGGGAACAAAAATGAGGAGTCTTGGCATTCTCTAAAGTGGCAAACACATCTATCTGGAGCATTCCAAACTTCTCTGTCACTTGCTTGAAGACTTTTGGATTTAGAGACCATTCTCCCTGCAACACCGTCTGACGACTCAAGGCATCTGCTTTCTTGTTGAGACTCCCTTTGATGTGGATCACTGATAAGTTCTGCAAGTTTTTCCATTTCTGTTGTACCCAAAGATCGTTGACATGGGCACCCCAACCCCAGGAGGAGGCATCCATGATGAGGATAGTGGCTTTGTTCTGAATCAGTGGGGCTCCCAGCTGCAGCCTCTATGGGGAAAGCAACCATTGGAGATCTTCCCATGTAGAAGATTAAATGTCTATTTCTTGATCCAGGGAATGATAGCTCCTGTTCCAGTGGGCCAGGATCTCCATTTGGAGAGGATGAATATGGGCTCTGGCCCACAGCACCGCATCCAGGGTTAAAGTCAGACAGCCCAGAGTCCTCATAGCCATTCTGATCGTGCATACTGGACGAGAGATCATTCTGAAGACTTCCCTCTTCAACTTCAGCACCCTCTCTTGTGAGAGAAATATTCTCATCTGTAGGCTATCTATTACAAAACCCAGGAATTGAATGGATTGGACCGGAAGCAGGTTGAACTTGTTGAGAAGAGGAAAAACTGACTTTATTGTCTCCATTTTGAATCTGCGTTTTTCCTGTTCAGGTACGTTAGGTCGATGGCCAGACGAAATTTTCCGTTTGATTTTGGCACTGAAAAAACTCTTGAATACACTCCAGTCCCTTCTTGACCCAGAGGTACCGGTTCCAGAGCTTTCTTTAGTATGAACTCTTTCATCAACTAAGGTAGCTGAGGATCCTGTGACTGACTTATGAAGAATTTGTCTGGAGGAATTGTCTTCAGTTCTAAAAAATATCCTTTCTCTATGAGGGAGAGTACCCACTGGTCTTATGTGGACTCCCTCCACACTGGAAAGAACTGTGCCAATCTTCCTCCAACTGCCAGAGAAGGTAAACTGGCGTCATAAATCAGGATTTTTCTTTTGTGGCGGCTTATTCTTATCAAAAGAAGATCCAGATTTGTTCTGCTTTGGCCTGAAGTTTCTATATCTGTCGGATCTGGAATTCCTCTTGAATTTTGGAGAGCGTCTGAACTGCCTTTAGTATGGCCTGAAATAGGATTCCTTGCTAGAGGATGGAAAAGCTACGCCTTTATCTTCGTTAAGATCTTTCAGGATATCCCGAAGCTGAGGGCCAAAAATTGATTCGGGCTGAAAAGGTAGGTTACAAAAACGATGCTTAGAAGACACATCCCCTGACCACTGTTTAAGCCATAAAGATCTTCTGATAGCATTCAAAGATGTCATATTGTTGGATGCTAAACGTAATGAGTCCAGAGGGGCATCGCATAAAAACTTAGCTGCAGCCTTTAAAGTTGGCAGCTTCTCCAAAATTTCTTTCCTAGGGACATCAGACTTCAAGTCCTTAGTAACATCACTAAGCCACACTCTAAGTGCTCTCGCCACAGGTAAGGAAGACATGGCTATTTTGGCAGAAGATGATGCAGCACCATATGCTTTCTTGGCCAGGGAATCCGCCTTTTTATCCAGTGGATCTTTGAGTAATACTGACTCTTCAGAAGGATAGATTGCTTTCTTTGCAAGCTTTGCCACCGCCAGGTCCACTTTAGGCGGTTGCTGCCATTTTGCAGAATCTTCCTTATTAATGCGATACAGTGCCCTGAATCTGGAACTTGAATCCAGTCTCCTTCTCTGTGAACTTTCCCACTCCTTCCTGAACCAAGAATCAATTAACGGGTGAGGAGGAAACACTTTTTTATCATTCTTGGGGAAATAATAAAGTCCATCACGCGGCTGCTTGCCTACAATAGATTTCTCAGACTCAAGAGTAGATTTGGCCACTTTGATGAGTTTAGACACATCTTCTTGAGGAAAGATATAAAATTCCTCGTTCCTGTTGTCATCTGAGTCTGAGCTAGAGCTGTGAGAGGGGGAATGATTGCTTGCCATTCTCCTCCATTTAGAAGATGGGCCTGCTTCACCAAACAAAATTTGGCCAGTTCAGATCTGATGATGTCTCTAATAGCATCTGAAGAGACTCCAGTAGAATGGGTCACATCCACATCACAGTTCACACACAGATCATCTCTGCAGTCATCAGGCAAGGGTTGGTAACAGGAACGACACAATCTGTGTCTTGACTTACTGGAACGCTTTCTCCCCGGAGATGAAGACATTTTATGACTCAGAGAGCACTGCTTCCTGGCAGAGTGTGTAGCAAGGCAGTGCAGCTCCCGGCACTATGACAACTCCTACTGTCAAGCCCCGCCCCTGAAGATGCTAGCCTCTGCTCTGAGAGTCACAGGAAGCTGGGAGGAATGCTTGGCGCTCACAGAACACCAGAACCACGAGGCAGAGAGAGCTGAGGAATCCCAGGAAGGCAGGGGGCGGAGCCTAATGCCGGTAAGCTCAATGCAGGAGCATTGCCATGCAGGGTACTTACCTGGTGGGCTTGGCATGCACCAAGGGCATACACCAAGGCACCCCAGCAGCTCTCTCACACAGATCCTCTTCAGAGAGTAGCTGATGGCTTATAGAATGGGGAGAACCATATCCAATAGTTCTGTGTCCCCTATCCCAGCCAAGCCTAAAATAAAGGCATGCACAGCATAAACCAGGAGGGGGCAGAATACAGTGTACATCGGGGACCCCTCAGGGAACTTCATAATATATAATCTGTAAATCTATAAAACAAACAAACACAATCAAGTGTAGGAATGAAACCTATGTCTCTTCTACAATGCAGAAGAAAAAAACTCTGGCTAGGTGTGGTTCTTCCTACTACTTATACCATGTGACCTTTTTTATTGGTTACTACTAATCATGTCTCTTCTGCCTTGCACTAAGGGATCTACACTTAACCCATTGTGTGCTGCCAAGGACGTCCAGGAACCTCCCTTCCCACCCTATCCCCCTAAACCCTCCTATCAGCTCATCTAAGAGTGTAAACAAAAACCACTCCAGATGTACTTCTTATCTTGCATCCCGCCATCCGCACTCTTCATTAAAATTTTCTCCACATTTTATTTATAGGATGCAGCCGGCAATTCTTCTATAGTTCTTAAAGTCCAAAAGAGAACATATCCCAAAATCTCTCGCTATTTTTTTTTCAGGTTTCTCTCAACCCACTCCTGAGCTTCTTCTGGACTTAAAAGGAAAGTTACAGAATTGTTCCAAACCACCCGTAATTTAGCGGGGTACATCATTGCATAAACAATATTATTCTCTTTGAGTATCTTCTTAATATCCACAAAACATATCCTTTCCTTCTGAGTTTCTGCAGCATAGTCCGAAAAGAACATAATCTTATTGCCATTATATTATATTTTTTCTATTTTTCTTGCTTTTTGAAGAACCGAGTCCCGATCTTTTGATCACAGAAATCTGAGTATTACTGGCCTTGGTCGCCCTCCTGGGACAAACGCTTTTATTTGCACCCTATGTGCTCTTTCCTCAAAACTTGTTACTGAGGAATCTCCAAAAGTTTCATTTAGCGATTTTTGCATAAATCCAATCATATCTTTATCTTCCACCCCTTCTGGAAGACCCACGCACCTAAGATTAGCTCTTCTTGATCTGTTTTCGAGATCTAACATTTTTATCCCCATCTTTTTATTTTCCTTTTGTAGGTTAGTCACCTGAGTTTTTAATTTGCTCATTTCATAATCTATGTCTGATATTCTGTTTTCTGCCTCCAACACTCTCCCCTTGTATGTTTGAACATCATACCACAATAGATTAATCTCTTCTCTGGCGTTTCCTATTTGTAAAGTCACTTCCCCAATAGCGCGGTTGCACTGCTTTATTTCTGCAAATATATTAGCCAAGGTTGGTGATTCCTTAACTTCTATATCACCTTGGGAGTTGTCTTCTGCTTGTAGCTCTGCACTTATTTCTCCCTGTTCAACTTCATGTATGATGGCAGCTGCCTGAGAGATTTCTTGAGCAGCTAGGGGATTGACACTGTCTTTTTCTCTCTGTTGTTTTTTATGCTGTAATGTATTAGGAGATACTGAAATTTACTGAGTTTCACAGCTGCATTCTCTCTTATCTTATCCATTTTTATTTCATTGACTGGAGTAGATACGGGTGAAGGATTAACACTGGTATTTTTATTGCCAGCCCTCTTATTAGAGCCAGATCTGGACATTTTGAAGCGTTTATAAAGTTCTCACACCAAATTATGTTATGTAAGGTACACAGATATTGCACTGGTAATCAGCAGCAGGAAAAGATACATATGCAGGTACTAATCCACTGTAATATCCTGCAGTGTAGTAAATGTTCCCGGTCTTCCAAACGTTTATAAAGTTCTCACACCAAGTGAGATAAGCGAAAACTGTACTGGTAACCGGCAGCAAGCAAAGGTGTAAATTCAGATATTAATCAGCTATAATGACCTGCAGTACAGTAAATGTACCCAGTTCTTTCTGTACATTTACCAAAATTCCCCCTCCAAATTATGCCTTATAATGAAATAAGCAAATGTTGTACTAGTATTGTGTGGAACAGGAAAAAACACAGATGATAATGCCCATTGACAGGTCCGCCGGTGGCAAAAAACAAGATGGTGCTATATTATATATCTGTACACACTGCATCTATTATACCTCATACCTCACATATCAGTACACTGCTGTATATACTATATACCTGTACACACTGCATCTATTATACCTCATACCTCACGTCAGTACACTGCTGTATATACTATATATCTGTATACTATATGTATATCTGTATACTATATATACTGCATGTATTATACCTCATACCTCACATATTAGTACACTTCTGTATATACTATATATCTGTATATACTGCATGTATTATAAAAATATAATACATGCAGTAGATACAGATACTGTATATAGTATATACAGCCGGTGTACTGATATGTGATGTAAAAAGTATAATAGATGCAGTGTGTACAGATATATAGTATATACATCAGTGTACTGATATGTAAGGTATACGGTATAATAGATTCAGTGTGTTCAGATATGTTGTGTATACAGCAGTGTACTGATATGTGAGGTAAGAGGTATAATAGATGCAGTGTGTACAGGTATATAGTATATACAGCAGTGTACTGATATGTGAGGTACGAGGTATAATACATGCAGTATATACAGATATATAGTATATACAGCAGTGTACTGATATGTGAGGTACGAGGTATAATACATGCAGTATATACAGATATATAGTATATACAGCAGTGTACTGAAATGTGAGGTACGAGGTATATTACATGCAGTATATACAGATATATAGTATATACAGCAGTGTACTGGTATGTGAGGTATGAGGTATAATATATGCAGTAACTAGATATGTAATATATACAGCAGTGTAATGATATGTGAGGTATGAGGTATAATAGATATAGTGTGTACAGGTATATAGTATATACAGCAGTGTACCGATATGTGAGGTACGAGGTATAATACATGCAGTGTATACAGATATCAGTGCACTGCTTCTATTACACCTCACATATCAGTACACTGCTGTATATACTATATATGTGAGGTATGAGGTATAATACCGGTAGATGCAGTGTGTACAGATATATAATATATACAGTTGTGTACTCATATTTGAAATACAAAGTGTAATTTATACCTTATACCGCACATATCAGTGCACTGCTGTATATACTATATATCTGTACCCACTGCATGTATTATACCTTATACCTCACATATCAGTACACTGCTGTATATACTATATATCTGTATCCACTGCATCTATTATACCTCATACCTCACATATTAGTACACTGCTGTATATACTATATATCTGTATCCACTGCATCTATTATACCTCATACCTCACATATCAGTACACTGCTGTATATACTATATATCTGTATCCACTGCATCTATTATACCTCTTGTCACAGAGCATGTGGCATTATATACAGAGGGCACAGAGTATGTGGCACTATATATAAAGGGCACAGAGCATGTGGCACTATATACAGAGGGCACAGAGTATGTGGCATTATATACAGAGAGTACAGAGTATGTGGCATTATATACAAAGGGCACAGAGCATGTGGTACTATATACAGAGGGCACAGAGTATGTGGCACTATATACAGAGGGCAAAGGGCATGTGGCACTGTATACAGAGGGCACAGAGTATGTGGCACTATATACAGAGGGCAAAGGGCATGTGGCACTATATACAGAGGGCACAGAGAATGTGGCACTATATACAGAAGGCACAGAGCATATGGCACTGTATACAGAGGGCACAGAGTATGTGGCATTATATACAGAGTGCACAGAGCATATGGCATTGTATACAGAGGGCACAGAGCATGTGCCACTATATACAGAGGCCACAGAGTATGTGGCACTATATACAAAGGGCGCAAAGCATATGGCACTGTATACAGAGGGTACAGAGTATGTGGCATTATATACAGAGTGCACAGCGCATATGGCACTGTATACAGAGGGCACAGAGCATGTGCCACTATATACAGAGGCCACAGAGTATGTGGCACTATATACAAAGGGCGCAAAGCATATGGCACTGTATACAGAGGGTACAGAGTATGTGGCACTAACATTGGGGGCCCTGTGTGTAGCACTAATGCTGCTGTTATATTCAGGGCACAGCATGTGGCACTGAGATGAGTCTGTGTCAGTCTGCAGAATACCAATGTGTTGATAAAGAGAGAAGCTGAAGAGATCTTCTCGGCAAAATCTGCAGAGCTGAATTGTGGATGGGAGGAGTCGTCATGGTGGTCTGAACCAGATGGAGAAAAACTCAGGAGGAGACGACACCTGTAAGTCACTAGATGGAAGTGATTATTCTGCTACTGACTGTGTATGATGGGAGCTGTAGTCACCTGGATGATCTAAAGCTGATGATGGGTGGTATCAACAACAACTCCCAGCATCCCTTTACTGCTGTTCAGGCCATACTGGGAGCTGTAGTTTCATATGGCGAGGACTGACCTGACTACTCAGATGGTATCTGTACTAAACATTTAAAATCTGGTAATGTATTTATAGTAACATAGTAACATAGTTTATAAGGCCGAAAAAAGACATCTGTCCATCCAGTTCGACCTGTTTTCCTACAAGTTGATCCAGAGGAAGGCAAAAAACCCCTGTGCGGTAGAAGCCAATTTTCCTCACTTTAGGGGAAAAAATTCCTTCCCGACTCCAATCAGGCAATCAGAATTACTCCCTGGATCAACAACAACCCATATCTAGTAACTATAACCTGTAATATTATTACCCTCCAGAAATACATCCAGGCCCCTCTTGAACTCTTTTACTGAACTTACCATCACCACCTCCTCGGGCAGAGAGTTCCATAGTCTCACTGCTCTTACCGTAAAGAATCCTCTTCTATTTTTGTGAACAAACCTTCTTTCCTCCAGGCGCAGAGGATGTCCCCTCGTCATGGTTACTGTCCTTGGGATAAAGAGATCATGGGAGAGATCTCTGTACTGACCCCTGATATATTTATACATAGTTATTAGATCTCCCCTCAGTCGTCTTTTTTCTAAAGTGAATAACCCTAATTTTGATAATCTTTCTGGGTAGCTGTAGTCCACCCATTCCAGCTATGACTTTAGTTGCCCTCCTCTGAACCCTCTCCAGTCTGCTCTGTCTGCCTTGTTCACAGGAGCCCAGAACTGTACACAGTACTCCATGTGTGGTCTGACTAGTGATTTGTAAAGTGGCAGGACTATGTTCTCATCACGGGCATCTATGCCCCTTTTGATGCAACCCATTATCTTATTGGCCTTGGCAGCAGCTGTCTGACACTGGTTTCTGCAGCTTAGTTTGCTGTTCACTAAAATTCCTAGGTCCTTTTCCATGTCAGAGTTACCCAATGTTTTACCATTTAGTATGTACTGGTGACTTCCATTATTCCTTCCCATTAGGGATGAGCGAACCGAACCGTAACGAACCAGATTCGTTACGAACTTTACCGAACGTTCGGTTCGTCCCCGAACCGAACTTTCGTCAAGTTCGTATGAATCAGGTTCGTAAATAAAGTTTACTTTTTCCACAGAATAGACCAGAATACAAGGGATTATTTATTACTCCTACAATCCCTTGTATCCTGGTGTGACCCTCGTGTCAAACCACCCTTTTGGGAGGAGAATGGCCGAGATGGGTTATTATTTTCGTTCATCCGAACGTTCGTTCGGACGAACGAACAGAACCGTAACGAACCAGATTCGTTTAAGAACTTTTAAGACGAATCTGGTTAAAATAAAAACGGCACATCAAAACTGTACCGTTTTCACAGAATAGACCAGGATACAAGGGATTATTTATTACTCCTACAATCCCTTGTATCCTGGTGTGACCCTCGTGTCAAACCACCCTTTTGGGAGGAGAATGGCCGAGATGGGTTATTATTTTCGTTCGTCCGAACGTTCGTTCGGACGAGCGAACAGAACCGTAACGAACCAGATTCGTTTAAGAACTTTTAAGACGAATCTGGTTAAAATAAAAACGGCACATCAAATGCGTACATATTCAGTTAAGTAGCGTACCTTTGACAACGCTAGACTGTATGTTCGTTATTTGTGCGGGAATGTTCGCATTAGCGTACGTATTAGTGTAGATTCTCAAATATGCGTATATTCGTTCGTATAAGGTTCGTTTTAGGTTCGGTTCGTACGAATCCGAACTTCAAGAAAGTTCGCCGAAGCGAACCGAACCGAACTTTTCAAAAGTTCGCTCATCCCTACTTCCCATATGCATAACCTTACATTTGTCAGTGTTCAACCTCATCTGCCACTTTTCTGCCCAAGCCTCCAGTCTATCCAGATCCATCTGTAGCAGTGTACTGTCCTCTTCTGTGTTAATTACTTTACACAGTTTAGTGTCATCTGCAAAAATTGATATTTTACTGTGCAAGCCTTCTACAAGGTCATTAATAAATATATTGAAGAGAATAGGGCCCAATACTGACCCCTGTGGTACCCCACTAGTTACAGTGACCCAATCTGAGTATGTACCATTAATAACCACCCTCTGTTTTCTATCACTGAGCCATTTACTTACCCACATACAGACATTTTCTCCAAGGCCAAGCATTCTCATTTTATATACTAACCTTTTATGTGGTACCGTGTCAAATGCTTTGGAGAAGTCCAGATATACGATATCCATTGATTCCCCCCGGTCAAGTCTAGAACTTACCTCCTCATAGAAACTGATTAAATTGGTTTGACACGACCGATCCCTCATGAAGCCATGCTGATATGGAGTTATTTGCTTATTTTCATTGAGGTACTCCAAGATAGCATCTCTTAGAAAACCTTCAAACAGTTTACCCACTACAGATGTTAAACTTACCGGCCTATAGTTCCCGGGCTCTGTTTTTGGACCCTTTTTGAATATTGGCACCACATTTGCTATGCGCCAATCCTGTGGAACACTCCCTGTCAGTATAGAGTCCTTAAATATCAAGTATAAGGGTCTGGCAATGACATTACTTAATTCTCTTAGGATACGTGGGTGTATGCCATCCGGTCCTGGCGATTTGTCTATTTTAATCTTTTTAAGACGCCCCAGTACTTCTTCCTGGGTCAGACAGGACACTTTTAAAGGGGAATTCACTTTTATATTCTGCATTTCATCTGACAGTTTATTTTCCTCAGTGAATACAGTGGAGAAAAAATATTTAAGAGTTTTGCTTTCTCCTCATCGCTCTCTGCTACTCCCCCCTCACTACTCTGTAAGGGGCCGACACCTTCAGATTTATACTTTTTAGTATTTATATAATTGAAGAACATTTTAGGGTTAGTTTTACTCTCTTTAGCAATTAGTCTTTCAGTCTCTAGTTTAGCTGCTTTTATTTGTCTTTTACAAATTCTATTTTTTTCCTTATAGTTTTTCAATGCTTCCTTGCTCCCCTCCTGTTTTAGTGATTTAAATGCTTTCTTTTTGTCATTTATTGCTTTTTTTACAGTTCTATTTATCCACATTGGTTTTTTCTTGTTTCTTATCATTTTATTCCTATACGGTATGTACCTCTCACAATTAGATATTAGGATGCTTTTAAAAATATCCCATTTTGTGGCTGTATTTTTATTTTTGAGGATTTTGTCCCAGTTAGTTAGACCTATGGCCTCTCTTAGATGGCTAAATTTAGCATTTTTGAAGTTTGGTATTTTTGTTCCTCCCTGAAGAAATGCTTTTTTTAATGACAATTTAAAGGTTATTATTTTATGGTCACTGTTACCCAGGTGTCCCCCAACCTGCACATCTGTTGTTCTGTCAGGTCTATTGGTTAATACTAAGTCCAGTATGGCCGTCCCTCTAGTCGGGTCCTGAACCAGTTGGGAAAGGTAATTGTCTTTGGTTATTGCCAAGAACCTGTTTCCTTTATGAGATATACAGGTTTCAGTTTCCCAGTCTATATCTGGGTAGTTGAAGTCCCCCATAATAACAACCTCATTCTGATTTGCCGCTTCGTCTATTTCATTTAGAAATTGATTTTCTGTGGCCTCTGATATATTAGGTGGTTTATAATAAACTCCTATTAGTATTTTATTATTGTTTTTGGCTCCATTTATTTCTACCCACAGTGACTCCACATCTTCATGTCCCTCACTTATATCTTCCCGGATTGTGGGCTTTAGACAGGACTTTATATAAAGGCAGACCCCTCCCCCTCGCCGGTTTTGACGATCCTTTCTAAAAAGATTGTAACCCTGTACATTAACTGCCCAGTCATAGGTATCATCCAGCCATGTCTCAGTTATTCCCACTATGTCACAGTCCTCCTCACACATCACTAATTCCAGTTCGCCAATTTTATTAGTTAGGCTTCTGGCATTAGTGTACATACACTTAAGAGGTCTTTGTATATTTTTTACCCCGTTTGTCAATTTACTATTACTTATGAAATGAATATCCGGGCTTCTTGGGTTACTTTGGTTGTTGTTTTGCACAGTCTTCTCCCTACATTCCTTACTAACCCCAGCCCCCACTAACCCCCAACTTTTCCTTCCTATGACCCACTCTCTATCTACACTATCTACCCCCTTATTAGTATTACCCCCCACCCTCCCGACAGATCCTAGTTTAAAAGCTCCTCCAGCCGTCTAACCATTTTTTCCCCCAGGGCAGTTGCACCCTCCCCATTAAGGTGCAGCCCGTCCCTACTGTAGAGTCTGTAGCCGACAGAGAAGTCGGCCCAGTTCTCCATGAACCCAAACCCTTCCTTCCTGCACCAGCCTCTGAGCCACTTATTAACTCCCTAATCTCCCGTTGTCTCTCTAGTGACGCTCGTGGCACTGGTAGTATTTCTGAAAACACTACCTTGGAGGTCCTGGACTTTAGCTTCTCACCTAGTTCCCTAAAATCATTTTTAAGGACCTTCCATCTCCCCCTGACTTTGTCATTGGTGCCAACATGTACCATGACCGCCGGGTCTTCCCCAGCCCCACCCAGCAATCTGTCAATCCGGTCCGCAATATGCCGAACCCGAGCACCCGGGAGACAACACACTGTTCGGCATTCACGGTCTCGGCGACAGATGACCCTGTCTGTCCGCCTAATAATAGAGTCCCCTACCACCAGTATCTGTCTGTCCTTTGCTGCTCTCCTTTTCCCATCCTTCCTGCAGCGGTCATCCTCCTGGTTTCTAGGAGAAACGGCCTGCTGCAGTGTCGCTGGTCCTGGGCTTTCATCCCTAATATCAGCCAAACAGGCATATTTACTAGGGCGTTCCAGCTCAGGACTAGCCTCCCTGGCACTTTTCCCTCTACCCCTCCTTACTACATTAACCCAACTGCTGACCTGATAGTCCTGCTCTTGCCCATTTCCTCCCTCCTCCTCTTCACTGACCCCACCCAGTGCCTGCACTGTGAGGTCTAAGCCTCTCTCCAGGTGTTCAATGCCCCTAAGTATGCCAAGCTGCTTATTTAGATCCAAGATCTGGGCTTCCAAATATGCAACGTGATTGCATCTAGTGCAAATGTATTCACCCATGAATGGTTCTTCAAGGCATGCATACATTGCACAGGACACACACTTAGTAGCATTGTCCATGGAGCACCTGCTAGATGGGGATATACAGTACAGTACAGAAAAACAGTAAATATGTGATAAGATGCGGTTTTGCTGTAGTTAAAGGAGCAGCTCAGATCAAGTTACAATCAAACAAGGAAAATCCCTCCAACCTTACTTTTTCCTCCTTGTCTTAAGCTCCGGTTGCATGGGTTGCATCAAAAGAGGCATAGATGCCCATGATGAGAACATAGTCCTGCCACTTTACAAATCACTAATCAGACCACACATGGAGTACTGTGTACAGTTCTGGGCTCCTGTGAACAAGGCAGACATAGCAGGCTGGAGAGGGTTCAGAGGAGGGCAACTAAAGTAATAACTGGAATGGGTGGACTACAATACCCAGAAAGATTATGAAAATGAGGGTTATTCACTTTACAAAAAAGACGACTGAGGGGAGATCTAATAACTATGTTTAAATAGTGAACTTGTAGTGAACTTGTAGTGAACTTGTAGTGAACTTGGTTCTGTACTGTATTTGACTTATGGGTTTGGTTCTGGTGATATACATATATGTAGTGAACTTGGTTCTGGAGCAGTATTTGACTCATTGGTTTGGTTCTGGTGCTGTATTCATGTAGTGATCTTGGTTCTTGCTCTGTATATGTGTGTTATACGTGCATCTGATACTATACTTCAATCTAATACCATTCATTCACATCTGAGTTCGGGCCACTGTCACAGATTCTGTCAAAAAGACCGGACAGAAAAGTCCTGCATGCAAAACTTTTTTGTCCGGTAAAGAAGCAGCTTCCTGATCAGATCCCATTATGGAGTCTCTTCAGCTCAGGAGTTGGTAAATCTTGCCCCTCTAATCATCAGGCTGTTGCTACGGACTCATGTTCTTTATCTGGGATTGCACATGTGCGTGTGATCCCAACATGAAAACACAACCGGCTGCCGCCTTTTAATGATTTAAAGCCCAGTTACCTATACCGCCTTTATATGGTAGGCAGAGTTAAACAGGTTAAGGTGGGGCGCTACACATGGGCCAGTGCTCTGTGCTTGCCCCCCGGGCTAAAATTTGCCAGCCAGCCCCTGACTGGAGGCTTGGGCAGAGAAGTGGCAGATAAGGTTTAACACTGACAAATGTAATGTTATGCACATAGGAAGGAATAATGCAAGTCACCAGTACATACTAAATGGTAAAACACTGGGTAATACTGACATGGAAAAGGACCTAGGAATTTTAGTGAACAGCAAACTAAGCTGTAGAAATCAGTGCCAGACAGCTGCTGCCAAGGCCAAAATGGGTTGCATCAAAAGAGGCATAGATGCCCATGATGAGAACATAGTCCTGCCACTTTACAAATCACTAATCAGACCACACATGGAGTACTGTGTACAGTTCTGGGCTCCTGTGAACAAGGCAGACATAGCAGGCTGGAGAGGGTTCAGAGGAGGGCAACTAAAGTAATAACTGGAATGGGTGGACTACAATACCCAGAAAGATTATGAAAATGAGGGTTATTCACTTTACAAAAAAGACGACTGAGGGGAGATCTAATAACTATGTTTAAATATATCAGGGGTCAGTACAGAGATCTCTCCCATCATCTTGGAAGTGACGGCGCGTGTGCACTAGGGGAAATGGACTTGCGGAGATTGGCACTGCATGGAAAGTGCGCACGCGCCGTCAGACGTGGAGGAGCGCACGAGCGGGATGTCAGTGCTAGACCAGCGAGTCTAGTGCTGTCAATCAATAGACTAAGGGGCATATTTTTTTAACAGGCAGGGCGGAACGAACAGGCAGGAGAGCTCGGAAATGCAGTACTCAGAAGCTATAAGCATGCCTCCGAGTGCTCCAATGCCGAATTAGCATATTTATAAAAGTGAATATTCCAGCATAATCGCTACTTCAATAAGGGAAATAAAGGTATGTGTGTGATATGTGTTTTGAGCCCTACCTGCTTATATTTCTACCTTGATATCTTGAAACTGGTGACAGAGCCTCTTTAAGCTTGACCCATTTTCTGTCAGACAAAACCAAGAATGAGGTAATCAGAATAAATCTAAAATTACATAAAATGATTACACATCTAATTATAAATAATAAAAACAGAGTGGGTTGCATGAAAGAGATTATGTTTCAATGTGAGAAAATGCTGTGAATCATTTAAACAAATCAGTAGAGAACTTCCCACACTAACTGGAAAGCAGATTTATTTTGCTTTTAAATTGAATTGGACAAATTGGTAAGAAATACAATGTAAGAATTTGTAGGTTCTCATAGATCAACTTCCTAACATCCTATTAAAAAAAAAATCAAAATTGTGCTGAAAATAGACTTTCTGCAAATACATATACAATATATTTTTTCTAAAGTAGCAATGAATCTGGGATGTTCCATAGAGTGTATCTTATACTTCAAATAAGATATAATACGTAAAAAGTCATTTCACTTTCTCATGATTTGATTTAATTTAAAGGGGTTTTCTGAGATTTTGATACTGATGCCCTATCTGCAGGATAAGTCAGTTATACCAAGCACAGCTGCTATACAATGTAGAGTGCTCGTGCTGTGCCCTGTAAGCTGCAAGAAGGCTGTGGCGCTCACAGGAGCACAGATGCCTTCTCAAACAGCTGATATCCGGGGTCAGTCCCCCATCGATCAGATACTAATGACCAAGCCGTATCTTGCAGATCTTGGACCCTTCAATTGCCACCAGCCATATGTCACGGGTGTAGGAGGGAAACACCACACCGAACACAGGAGGGAGAGGGGAGAAGAAATAGGCTTGGAAACTAGGAAATGAAGATGGACACCCCAGAGGTAGATGAGTTCATACATAGGAGTACCTAGTGTCCTATCTAACCCTATAGGACCTTGGTACTAATGTCAGGACTGAGACAACCTGTTCCTCCAAAAGGAAGGACGAACAGGAGTCTCCCTCAGGCCTCAATACAAATGACAGGGAAATGCAACACACAGAAAACCCAAACAAAAACACTTAACTTCAAAGAAGCTGTGGCAGCACCAGGAAATCAGCGAAAATCCACACACCAGCTATCCACAGGTACAATAGAAGCTATAATCCGGACAGCATTGTGGGGGAAACAACTTTAAATAGGGAATGTGAAATGACCACAATAGCAACGCCTGGGGGTTTATTGTGTGGCAAGCACCAGAAACCACACAGATGCCTATTGATCCACAAGGTAAACATGTCAGATCAAACCACGTGTTGCCAGTCTCACAGATCTCTTGCCACTCACTGCCGCGGGAATGTCCATATGTCTCGGCACGTATGTGACACCATATTTACTGTTACAGGGAGAGAGCCGCAGCAGAAAAGAGATGCCCCATCAAAATCTAGCAGAGCAATTGGATCAATGGATGGTGAAGGCTGGATGTGAAGCACAGGGCTGGTTGTAGTTTTGTTAGAAAGACATTGTCATGTACTTTATTCTGTCTGATTTTCATTTTTTATATAGATGATGACACAATATTCAATAAAGTGCATTCAATTATATTTTATGGAAAAACAGTCTAAAATCTCTCAGTGATACATATTTCAAATCAAGTAGCTGTCTATTTGCAAAAGTCCAGAATCCGAATACAATATTTTTCACTCTATAAGATGTACTGTACCTGACCATGAGACACAACTAGGTTTTTGAGGAGGAAAATAAAAAAAAATCAGACCTCAGATCAGACCCCCGTGTATTATTTTATCAAAACAGTAATAAAAGTAAACTTTTAATAAGACGGTTTCCTATGCAACAGTGATATTAATACAAATGTTACTTGCATAGAGAAATGTTCCCACAGTAAGCCACAGATCAGATCCCATTTGAGTAACCCAGATGCTCACTCCTTTCACCACTCCTGTTGCACTGGAAGACATGTAATTAGAGCTGTTGCTACTTTGGACTAGTGTATCCAAACATCTCTTTCCCAATCCAACATTAGGCCCTACCCAGTATTAAGTTGTGCTATGGACCCTCATTCCACATGAATTAAATTAAAGGGGTTGTCTCACTTCAGCAAGTGGCATTTTTCATGTAGAGAAAGTTAATACAAGACACTTACTAATGTATTGTGGTTGTCCATATCTTCTCCATTGCTGGCTTGATTAGTTTTTCCATTTCATTATAAACTGCTTGTTTCTAGGGTTACAACTTGTGCTGAGCAAATGGAGCTTCAGATCATAGATCCGAAGTCAAGTCGGTCAAAACTTCGGTTTAATGCTGTACGGAGATCTGTCTGCGTCCAGCATTAAAATGATGAGGCGAAGTGAGTTATTCCCGAGGTATTGTGAGACTTCGGTGAATAACTTTGGTATTTGATTATTAAACTGAAAAAAACATTTTAAAACAGGTATCCGAAGTCAGATTTGGTACTGACTGGTACCTCGGAACCAAGTTTTAAAATGTTTTTTCAGGTTAATAATCAAATCCCGAAGTTATTCACTGAAATCTCACGAGACTTCGGGAACAACTCACCTTGCTTTGCCGGAGCCCATGCATTTTAATACTGTATGGAGATGGATCTAAGATCGAAAGCTCACTTCGCTCATCCCTAGTTATAACCACCCTTTAATCCATCAGTGGTGGCTGTGCTTGCACACTATAGGAAAAAGTGCTGGTCTTGGACCATGGGAGCTCACATAGGCTATAGTGTGCAAGCATGGCCAATGCTGATGGACTAGAGGGTGACCATGAAAACGAGCAGTGTATAATGTGATGGAAAAAAGAATCCAGCCAGCAAGAGAAGCAACATGGACAATCACAACACATTACTAAGTGCATTGTATTAACTTTCTCTACATAAAAAAATGCTATTTGCTGAAGAGACACAACCCCTTTAAGACAACATTCCCTGAAGCCTATATACTGTATATTATTCAAAAGGATTATTTGAGAAATATGCCTTCTCTCCAGCACTTGTCCAATCATCATTTTACAATTACAATGTCTTATAATAATTCTGCTATATATGCACAGCTAATAATTTATGTAGTGAACTTAACTGCCACTTCGTAAGCCAGTAGTACATGCTTCTGGGGTTGCAAGCCGGGTAAACCATTATAAAAAAAATAGCAATGCATGCTAACTAACTAATGTATGCTCTCAAAATGGTCAACAGCGTATTCCAAAAGAAGCAATCATCACAGCATGATGTGTTACAGCTCAGTTTGAGCCTTTCTGAAATGTTCATAGCATACAATACACAAGGCACGTGCCCTGTGTACCTTATAGTATTTGTTTGACAAAGGCTTACACAAAGTCGACATTTATCACATTTTGATGACTGTTCATTTTGGTATAGTCTAATGAAGCTTTTGCAAGCATACTTGTGGGCACGTCAATGGTTCCACCTAATAATTTAGGCATATATTATAAAATATTTGAAAAAGAAAAAAGTTACCAAAAAACAAATCCAGCAAACACTAGCATAATGTTAGAGATTTTAATTCTGGCACATTAAAATGATGTATTTGCTTTATCAAGTCATAAGAAATAGACATTAAACGATTTTTTTTTAAAGCAATACAAAAGAGATGAAATAGTGAGTCATATGCTCTGTGTTCACATAGAGATAATAACTGAACAGTTGGGCAAATCAATCACAGGTCACCCTTGAAGCACATATGCAATAATGGCACAAACTTCAGTAAATGTGTTCATGCGACATAGAATGGTTATTGCTTTTATGTGTATTTTTTCCCTTCTTTTTCAATTTAGCTACTGCATCATTATTATGTCTTTTTTTTTTTACTCAGAGAACAGTTTGAATCCATTGAACTCAGAAAAGCACCGCTGTTACTGTACACTGTTATTGTTTGAATCTGCACAATTTATGGTCTAAGTGCTAATACACATCTCCTATTTCCAGAATGCATGGTGAAGCTTGATTCAGATAATGTGTTCCCATGACCTTATGGGGTCATTTCATTTTAAAATCCATTATTCAAGTATACTACGATAATTAGAAAAGCACACTTCTTCCACTGCAATATTTTAAAATGGGTACAAAGTATTTTTTACATATAGAATTGTGAGTGTGCGAAGGTATATAACGCTTTGACCTTATTTGTTACATGAAAGCAAGCAAGAAAAGTAATATATGTATAATGTGCTGGAACATGTTTTCTTTATATGTTTTATTACCAAGTAAAATGGAACAACGGTGTTTCAGATGTAACAGAGCTGGCACATAGAGTAATATTTTTTTCAAATTGTTATTTGTATTAAAAATCTAAGGATGGCTCACTGTCATAATATGGACATGATAACACTAAGGGGGTCATTTATCTTAAATTCAGCATATTTCTGCCGCAGATTCTTGCGGAAGGTCCTTTGCTCCGCAATCTGCAACTTCTCCTCACTCACGCCAAGTCTAATAAAGTGGGCATGGCATGGGCGGGGATGGGCCGGCAGTCCTGTCTCATTTACCATTTTCAAGGCCTGTTTTAGGAGTAGAAAATGGTCCACCTGAGGGGGTAGGTCATGTGATATTTTTTATAGAGCTGCTCGGTTTGGACGCAGCATATTTCTATTTTTATTAACTTTCTTTCTTTATTTTTTATTTTTGTCCCAGTACAGAGACTTCAACATTTCAGGGTCTGATCCCTGCTTCAATGTAATACATGCTATATTGTACTACATGGAAACTCAGTTCCACATTGACAGTGTGTCTGTTGGCTGGGTCTCACAGGCTTCCTTACATGGCAGACTCCTTTGCGAGGCCTGAGGTTTCCATCAACCCTCTGTCACCATAACGCGGGGGGGAGGGGGGCTATTGAGAAGCTTTGTTTAGATGATGTTCCAGAATGTACCATAAAAGTACTTGGCTAATTCTCATTGGTGCCTCATTTTGGTTTCCAGCAAGTTCTGCATAGTTTCTATGGTAATTGATAGAAGCATTTGGAACTTCTAGGAGTTTCTAGTACTTTCTTAACAATTGCTGATCTACTGAACTAGTACTGTGGCTGTTGTTTCACTTAACAACTATTTATTGTCTTTGAGATGCTAATTATGTTTGGCCGATGGACTACCTGTGCTAAACCTATACTGTTCAAACATTCAAATAAGACTGTACAAACCACTAACCCAATTATTAGATATTTTACAACTTGTGTATAAATGTGTGAGTGTATAAATACGGAAGGCAGCCAATTTTACTCCTGACAATTAACAATTGTGCATGGATAAATACCGGAAGGCATTCTGCCCCTATTAAAGCTTAATTTTTGGACGTTTGTGCAGAATGAGTCACTCTTTCTTCTGACATTAACATGTGTGCGTAGGGATTTGCCTCTGTTGAGGAATACTTTTTGGACACTTGGTCTCAACAAGCCACTGTCTTTTTGCCATAACACCATCTGCCCCCAAAAAGGGAAAATTATTGGAAGCTTTGTAATATGAAAAAGCATAACGTATGCAGAGGGGCAGTGTTTTTAAACCCATTGTTTCTTAACACCGTCAATCTTGTCTTTACCCATAGCTATATATGTCATTGTCACTCTGACATGATTTACTATTGCCCCCATTGTGTTCAAGAGCTTGGGGGGGGCAATATGCAACACAATGTGCCATTGGGCTTTATACTATCATTATTAGTGTCGAGTGAATTGAAGTAGAATTTGATCCGAAGTTTAGGAAAAATTAAATTTGCCACAGATCTGAATTTCCTCGCACTTGGAGGTAATGTTTGGATTTTTTCTTAAAATGGCTGCTGCACATGTTACAAAGTGAAAAGAAGCTGGGGAACGTGAGATCACCCATAATGCTGTGCAGCCGGCCAATCAGCAGATCCCCTATGATGTCACGGCCCTATAAAAAGTCTCATCCCATGCAATTTCCGCAATTTGACTGTGAGCTGAGGTGGTAGCAGCAGCTGCAGTAACAGGCCACAGCAGCCACCGTCATCCAGTGGTCGTGTTTTGACTAACAATCCAGCTGTACTTGAATGTTTGACTCGCTCTTCAACATCATCTCAGGTGACAACAAATACACACAGCCAGGAATTGGTGGGTTCCTCTGACACCGTATTTAGTTGGCATACCCCAGGACCTGCCTCTGTGCCCTCACCTGTCCTGAACCAGCCTCTTACTTTTGTTGCTTCTTCTGCTAGCCAAGTAATGTATGTCGCCAGCTCTGCTCTGCTTTTCAGCGAGGATGAGTTTTTTTTAGGACAGTCAGCTGTTACAGGCCAGCACAGACTTGGAGGAGAGATGCAACTACCAATGATGACAGTCGGGAGGGATCACACGTTGCGAAAGGTCAGGGACATGCGCAAGTGATAGGTGAGGGTGGCTTTAGTGAGAAACAAACTGTTCTATATATTGATGTACCCGATCAAGCATGGTAGCCGGGGGAAGATGGGGCATTGTCATCATCAGCGGTGCACGGGTTCATAAAAGCAGCCCAACTCAGAAATATGGAAATCTTTCAGCAACTCTCTGGGGGACGTTAGCACGGTAGTATATAGGATGCGTGGGCAAAAGGTGAGGTGTGGAAAGAGTGCTAATGTTGGCACGATGGCCCAGTGCCAACATGGAGCATCACTACACTATAAAGTGGCATGGGAAAACTGTCCCACTGATTTAGTGTTCCAGCCTGATGTAGCAACCACTGCATCTCCCATTGGCCTGCATCCCCTCTCCAGCAGTCAGGGCTCGCTAATGTCAGCAGAAGGATGCTATGGCTCCTTCCCATTGACTTCAACGTCATCTATAGCTCCTGATGGTCCTCCTATTCCTCGTAGCTAAAAAAACAACAGTATGCATGCACTCATCCAATGGCGCAGAAGTTGAATGTGCACCTGGCCTAGTTGCTGCTACTACAGTCCCTCCCTTTCCAAATAGTTGACTCTGCACATTTCAGAGAACTGATGGCTTGGGCCCAGCCAAGGTTGAAAGTCCGAAGCCAACAGGCGCAGACTGGCCACAGACCTCACAGGGAAATTTCCCGGTCATTGGAAGTTTTGGGGGATGTATTTTGTGCTGCTGGCAGCATTTTGTGATGGACTGTGGTATTTGGCTCTGTTGGGGTGGTATAATGTTCCATATGGTATTGCTGCCCTTGCCTTTCATCAGTTTGGACCCGACTTCAAAACGGGGCCACTTTGAGTATTTTTTCCAGGGCCACTTTAAGTTTCCAGTCCGCCCCTGCAAGCCAACATTACTTTTTCAAAAAAGCTTTACCAGCTCTGCACACTTACACTGAGCAGAAAGTGGGTGAGTCCTTGGGCCTCTTGGTGTTTGGTATAGTTCACGCCAGCACTAACGTATGGAGTTGCAACTATGGTCAAGGGCAATATATGTCGTTCACAGTCCACTGGGTAAATGTGTGTTCCAGAACAGGCACACTAGCAACTTGGCCAAGGTGATGGCAATGCTGTCTCCTTGTTGTAATGCTAGGATTTCTGCACCAATTTCCTCCACTACCTCCTCATCCTTCACCATGTCCTCACCCTCCAATGTAGGAATGGTTCAAGGTGGTCCTCCAGCATATCACCTATGCAAAGCTAGGCATGTTCATGCGTTTTTGCACATTGTTAGCCTGGGTGAACAGATCCACACGAGGAGAAACTGCTAATCGTCATCAATAACAAAATAGAACACTGGCTGTCTCCTCGACAACCAGAGATAGAAACCTTGGTACTGATAATGGGAAGAACATTTTATCTGCGCTGCATCAGGGAGGGCTGACCCATGCTCCCTGCATGGAGCAGGTCTTCAATCTCATTGTCACACGGTTTCTCAAGTCTTCCACTAAACTTCAAGAGCTTTTAAAAATGTCCAGGAAACTGCATGTACTTCAGCCACTCTTATCCTGCAAAACATGAGCTGCAAAGGCAAATTGCTCTTCCCCAACATTTCTTGATACGTGAGGTTTCCAACCCATTGGAACTCCACGCTACATACATTAGACAGCCTGTATGAGCAGAGGAAGATGGGCAATAATTTCTTAATGCAGCAGACGGACAGATCTACTCCCCGGTGTAACTTTCACATTAGCCAGTGGCAGCTCATGTGTAACAAGTGCCATTTGCTCAGGCCCTTTGAGGAGGCCACTTTATTTGTCAGTTGGCAGAACTACGGGATGAATTATGTCATTCCACTCCTTCACGTCCTGGAGGGGATGCTGACAAATCTGATTGGCAGGGAGATAGAACATGTGAAACCTACATCTCATGGCCACCTTAGCCCGGAGGAGGATGAGGAAAAGTAGGAGGACGTAAACACACAGGAATTCTATACACAACTATGTGGTTTATCTGCCCAAACAACAGGAGAGGAGCAGGAGGAGCCAGAGTGCGATGACAAAGATGACACAGATGACCCCGACAGACCATGGCAGTATGCAGTGGAGATGGAGGCTAGTCCCTTACGCAAATGGCCAGATGAATGTTTTCTTGTATGTTTACTGACAGCTGCATTGTCAGGATTCGGCAGAGGTATGACTACTGGCTATCCACATTCTTAGATCCTCTTTACCTTTCAAAAATGGGGGCATTTTTAGACCTTCTGAGAGGGATACAAAATGGACTATTACAAAGAATTGCAGTGTAGTCAGTTGGTCGCTGCCTACAAGTACATCACCCGTCCTCGGGAAGGTCTGACTGGGGGATGCCCTGTGCTTATGATCCACTGCACACTGTCACCCATGATCCAAAATCCCCTGGACTATTGGGCATGCAAACTTGAAGTGTGGCCACAACTGGCCTAGTTTACCATGGGCATGCATTCCTTCCTGGCCAGTAGTATGGCGTCAGAGCAGGTGTTCAGTGCTGCTAGGGGCAGAGTTACCACTTAGAGAACGTACCTTTGCTCCCAAAATGTTGACAGACTGAACTTCATAAAGATGAATCAGGCATGGATCAACCAGGACTTCCAGACACCGATGCCTGATACAGCATAATAGATAATTCTGCCAGTAATAATTGTACTAAAGTGTACTCCGACACTGGAATGGGATCACTATTGTCCCTCTTACTGCCACTGCTGTTAGCCTCTATATCAAGTCTATTATAGGGCCACTATTGTCCCTGTTTGTCCGTGTTTATTTTTTCCTTCTTCTAAACCATATGGCCTCTTTCACTTGGTCAGTATTTGATCAGAATTTGTAAACCAAAAGCAGGAGTGGGTTCCAAATACAGATGAGATGCAAATAATCCCATTACATTTTATGTCTGTTTTGGACCCACTCCTGTTTTTGGCTTACAAGTACTGATCAACTACTGATCCAAAACATTGACCAAATACTGAGCGTCTGAAAAAAGCTTTTAAAGTCCTGTATGCAGGACTTTTTTACCTTGTTAAAAAACTGATTTCAGACATAAATGGCCCAAACAATGGCAACTTGAGCATAAGGCCTCTTTCAGATGGTCAGTATTTGGTCAGTGTTTTGCATCAGTATTCGATCGGAATTTGTAAGCCAAAAGCAGAAGTGGGTCTAAAACACTGATGAGATGCAAATAATTCCATTACAGTTTATCTCTGTTTTGGACCCACTCATAGCTCACAATTACTGATCAATTACTGATGCAAAACATTGGCCAAATACTAACTTTAAAAAAAACCTAAAAGAGGTTTTATGGATGCTCAAAATTCATTTTTTGTTTTTAGTTTTATGTTCTTCTGATGGATCAGAAGAACGGAAAAATAAACAGTGATGTTAACACATTACCGCCACTGCTGCTGCACCTCCCCGCTGTCATGGGGCCACGGCTGTCACTGACACCACCTCTACTCTGTTATGGGGCCACTGCTGCCACCATCTCCCCCACTTGGTCATGGGGCCACTACTACTGCTTCCACAATCCCCACTCTATCACGGGGCCACTATTGTTATGGTTACTGCCACTGCTGCTACCATCATCTCCACTCTGTCATGGGGCCACTATTGTCACGGTTACTTCAAACTGCTGCTGCTGTAGCCACTTTGTCATGGGCCCACTACTGCCTCTGCCACTGCCCCCACTCTGTCATGGGGCCACTACTGTCACTGCCAACATTCCTACTCTGTCATAGGGCCACTACTGCTACCGCTGCCACCATCCCGTCTCTGTCATGGGGCCACTACTACTATTGCTGCTACCGTCCCCACTCTCTCATTGGGCCACAACTGCTGCTGCCACTGTCCCCGCTCCCTGTCATGGGGCTACTATTGTCACGGTTACTGCAACTGCTGCTGCTGCCACTGTCCCCACTCTGTCATGGGGCCACTACTTTAATCTTGGGGCACTGCATAGTTAAGTCCATGGCGATAAATTAGACCTGACACTAACACTGATCTGTAATACTGACGCACAGTGTAGTCTCCCTGCAGTTTAAGTTCCAAGCCTTCACACTGAGATTGGGCCACCAAGTGGGATGAATATGATACCAAATTTTATTTAAGATTCGTGACAAATTAATTTGGAACAAATTGAATTTCTTGATGACGTTCGACAAATCTTCTGAAACAAATTTTTTATACCACATTAGAGCTGGTATAATTTTTTTCCAAACCAGGTTACATTCTCACAGTCAAAACAGGCCATGTGATTTTTGATTTTGATATCTGAAAATGAATGATATCTTACATTCTGATTGCACAGTTTACAGGTATGGGTCTCCATACTATTTTAAAAGTCTCAGTAGCAGAAGTTCCCTGATACCATGAACTTCTGGGCAGGCAGACTAGAACAGTGGCCCGATCTGGTCCATTACATGCTCTGTCTTCTTTCTTGCCCTGTCTCCAGTGTCATCTCGGAGAGGTTTTTTTAGTGCCACAGGGGCCACCTAAACGGAACAAGTTGTCCTCCACCAGTGTCTAAAACTTTTGTCAAAATGAACCAGGCATGGATTAAGGAGGATTTCCACGCTCCTCCAGCTGAGTCTGATGCGTAGATCTAGCCTTGCTGACGGTACCCCATCTTGCTACTGTTGCTGTCTGCTTGCCTGCCGACCATCACAGCCCATATGGCTGCTGCTGCCAGCATGTCACTGCTACTGTCTGCCAACCTATACCATATGGCTGCTGCAGCCGCCACCTTCCAAAGCTACTATTCCTCCGTGCTAATGCTATTCTGCTACTGTTGCCACTACTGTTGTGACCACATGCCGTTATTGCCTTTTTCTTTCCACATTGTACTCCTGCTGCAGTCATTTTAAAGCGACAATTTTTCTAGGCTCCTTCAGAACAAGCCACTTTTTCTTTATACAATTGTCATTGTGCATACATTCTGCTCTTGTTAAGGCATCATTTTTGGATGCTTAGTCCCCAAATAAGAAAAAAAAGGGGGGGGGGTCAGTCAGCACCACCAAATGAGCAGATGCACGTTGCTATGGCTAAATACACAAAGACAAAAAGATACAATGCAACAGCACCCTGCAAAGCAAATCAAGTACAACAATGCCATAGTAGTAGAAGGTATTCTGGCGTTAATGCTACGCTTATTTGAAAAAATTTCAAAAAAAAAATTTTTTTTTTTAAATTTTTTTCAAAAAAAATTTTATATGAAATTTGAGATTCTTGGCAAATACATTTTGTACAAAATTATCTGAGCCCGTCTGCCAAACGTCAAGGCGATCTCTGTAAGACGGGACCTACACTAAATACTACCTGTTATGAATTAACATAAAAGTTCAGGGAGTGAAGGCTCCATGTGCTTTCATCTCAATGCCAAAATGGCTCCCATTGAATGCAGATACCAACCTGCAAGCACAGCTTTATACTTACACTAATTAAAATCAGACCTGGGGCAGACAGGCTGGTCAGGAGTGCACGACTGACATGGAGTAGCCACACCTCCAAATGTAAAATGCAAAGAAAAAAAGGGGGGGGGGTCAGTCAGCACCACCAAATGAGCAGATGCACGTTGCTATGGCTAAATACACAAAGACAAAAAGATACAATGCAACAGCACCCTGCAAAGCAAATCAAGTACAACAATGCCATAGTAGTAGAAGGTATTCTGGCGTTAATGCTACGCTTATTTGAAAAAATGTCAAAAAAAAAAAATTCAAAATTTATTATTTTTTTTTTAAAAAGCATCTGCTCATTTGGTGGTGCTGACTGACCCCCCCCCCCCATTTTTTTTCTTTGCATTTTACATTTGGAGGTGTGGCTACTCCATGTCAGTCGTGCACTCCTGACCAGCCTGTCTGCCCCAGGTCTGATTTTAATTAGTGTAAGTATAAAGCTGTGCTTGCAGGTTGGTATCTGCATTCAATGGGAGCCATTTTGGCATTGAGATGAAAGCACATGGAGCCTTCATTCCCTGAACTTTTATGTTGATTCATAACAGGTAGTATTTAGTGTAGGTCCCGTCTTACAGAGATCGCCTTGACGTTTGGCAGACGGGCTCAGATAATTTTGTACAAAATGTATTTGCCAAGAATCTCAAATTTCATATAAAATATTATTTGAATTTTTTTTTTTTTTTTTGACATTTTTTCAAATAAGCGTAGCATTAACGCCAGAATACCTTCTACTACTATGGCATTGTTGTACTTGATTTGCTTTGCAGGGTGCTGTTGCATTGTATCTTTTTGTCTTTGTGTATTTAGCCATAGCAATGTGCATCTGCTCATTTGGTGGTGCTGACTGACCCCCCCCCTTTTTTTCTTTGCATTTTACATTTGGAGGTGTGGCTACTCCATGTCAGTCGTGCACTCCTGACCAGCCTGTCTGCCCCAGGTCTGATTTTAATTAGTGTAAATATAAAGCTGTGCTTGCAGGTTGGTATCTGCATTCAATGGGAGCCATTTTGGCATTGAGATGAAAGCACATGGAGCCTTCACTCCCTGAACTTTTATGTTGATTCATAACAGGTAGTATTTAGTGTAGGTCCCGTCTTACAGAGATCGCCTTGACGTTTGGCAGACGGGCTCAGATAATTTTGTACAAAATGTATTTGCCAAGAATCTAAAATTTCATATAAAATATTTTTTGAAATTTTTTTTTTGACATTTTTTCAAATAAGCGTAGCATTATCGCCAGAATACCTTCTACTACTATGGCATTGTTGTACTTGATTTGCTTTGCAGGGTGCTGTTGCATTGTATCTTTTTGTCTTAGTCCCCAAATAAGCCACTGTTCTTTCTCCCATAAAACTATATGTGGCCCCGATAAGGGAAAATTTTGGAAGCTTTGGAATATAAAAAAGCAAAACACATGCAATGATGTGATGTGTTTTTAAACATGCTGTTCGTTAACACGGTCAAACATGCATTTACCCATAGCTATTATGTCAGTGTCACTCTGAAATTATTTGCTATAGCTGTCATTGTGTTCAAGAGGGGGCAGAGAAAAGCAAAAATTCATTAAAAAATGAAAAATATGAGACTAGAGGGTGTTATATACTAGTTTTCAGGGCAACTGGAGCAACTTTGGTTGAGATAGAATCGACTTGGGTCTGAACCGAACTGTACAGGCATCTGGACTTTGTTGCACCAGAACCACCATGCTGCTACCTCGTGGAGTAGTCTCTGTATGATTGCCATCTGACCCACAGGGGTCAGAGACACAGATGCACTGCACAGAGGAATCAGGCAAAACCAGAGAAGCAAGGTATGTGAAGTGATGCCTTTGCCTGCACTGGAGAGCGGAGCAGCGTTGGGCAATGGATCCCGATTAGAGATGAGCGAGCACTAAAATGCTCGGGTATTCGGGTCGAACTTTTCCTGATGCTCGGGTGCTCGTTTCGAGTAACGAACCCCATTGAAGTCAATGGGAGACTCAAGCATTTTTTGCAGGGGACCAAGGCTCTGCCTAGGGAAGGCTGGGTGAAAACCTGGAAACCTCATAAAATGATGGAAACACCATGGAAATGGACAGGAAACAGCAGGGGCAGCATGCATGGATGCCTCTGAGGCTGCCTAATCCCACCATTACCCCAAATTCTCAGGCAACAGCCTGGTGGTTACCCTCATGGCAATTGTGCTCACCCAGACCAAGAAAGGCGAGCCACATACCCATCACATGTTAGGGAAGCACCCAACTAGGTGCAACGAAGGTCCATCACCGCCTGCAGGTGACACCACTGCTCATGCTGGCACTGCAGCTAAAATCAAGTTTAGTATCTGTTCTTATCAGTTGCTGTGGCTGTTGGATGTATAGTGGTGAGCATAGCTGCTTCCCAAGCATCTAAAAAATAAATCAGTACAATATCTAATACATCCCCCTACCCGGGTAAATTGTTTGGAGAGAGGGCCTGTAGGTGGGGGGGAAGGAGGTTTCGCTGGAAGAGCCAGAGGAGTGCCCCCTGGGCTAGCGTGTGTGGTGGTGACAACAGCCGGAAAGCATTTGGAAATACTCTAGCATCAGCCGGTGCAGTATCGATTCTTCTCAGTTTAATACCGTATACGTCCCCTATCTTGGGACCTTATATTTTATGTATTTTTCTACCACGGAAAATGGAAAAAGAGCTTGCTCTGGCCAGGGGAGTGTCTTTCCCACTGCAGCTAAGGGGAAGTGTCCATGCTCTGCCATCACAGGTCAGGAGGGAAATAAAAGAAGAACCAAACAAAAATCTGTACAATATCTAAGACGTCCCCTATCCGGGTAAATTGTTTGTAGAGAGGGCCTGTAGGTGGGGGGCAGGCTGGGGGGAAGGAGGTTTCGCTGGAAGAGCCAGAGGAGTGCCCCCTGGGCTAGCGTGTGTGGTGGTGACAACAGCCGGGTGTAGTTAGAATGACGACGCAGGACCCCAACTTAAAAATTTAGCATCAACCAGTACAGTCGTAAATTATGAGATTGATCAAGTGTGGTATGTCTTCTATGTATACTACTCAGTTTAATACCGTATATGGCAGCTATCCGGAAAAATAGTTTGTAGAGAGAGAGAGAAAGATAGGACAAAGAAGTAAATTGTTTGGAGAGAGGGCCTGTAGGTGGGGTGGCAGGCTGGGGGGAAGGAGGTTTCGCTGGAAGAGCCAGAGGAGTGCCCCCTGGGCTAGCGTGTGTGGTGGTGATAACAGCCGGATGTAGTTAGAATGACGACGCAGGACCCCAACTTAAAAATTTAGCATCAACCGGTACAATTGTCAATTATGAGCTACATCAAGTGTGGCATGACTTTTAAATGGATATTGCATGTGGTCACGTACTCCCTGGAACCCCATAGTCACACCTTCCCTGATGTGCTAGCCCAGAACATTCTCTGCCCTAATTCGCAAGAACTTTTGCTGTTTCCGTGTGCTGACAGTGGGGATTTACCAGTGTTGACTGAGGAGGTGGTGGACAATGGCGAGACACAGGTGTCGGGGGGTGAGGTAGTTGTATGGGAAGCAAGTTACAGTGGGGACTCCTTGGGGGGGAATTTCTCAGGATGGGACAGATTCAACTTGGGTGGATCAGGCACAGGAACAGATGAATTTTTTGGGGGGTTTGTTTAACTTTTATTTAGCAAAAATAACCACAAAGATATTTATTCGTTATCTTCTCTGCGCAGTCTGGCTTAGGGGTTCGTCACTTTGATGGCGAGCTGTGCCGCTCTCTCCACAATGGTCTGTAGGTTCTTAGATGGAGACTTTGTCGGCGATTTCAGTACAGAAGGACTTGTTGCTCATCAACAGAACCTCGACATCCTTGACATTGTGGACAAGGAATTTGCGGGTGGACCAGGAATTTGCGGAACCCTGTGGGCAGCATGTGTTTGGTCTTCTACTTGCTACCGTATCCAATGTTGGGCAATATAGATTCGCAAGTAATATTATTTTTCACACCTATCCCAAAAATAAAAATGTATGCAGTTTACGCAAATAAAACTGGAAACTGGAATTGGAGAGAGGGCCTGTAGGTGGAACTCCGGAAAAATTGTTTGGATAGAGGGCCTGTAGGTGGACCTCCGGAAAAATTGTTTGGAGAGAGGGCCTGTAGGTGGACCTCCGGAAAAATTGTTTGAAGAGAGGGCCTGTAGGTGGACCTCCGGAAAAATTGTTTGAAGAGAGGGCCTGTAGGTGGACCTCCGGAAAAATTGTTTGAAGAGAGGGCCTGTAGGTGGACCTCCGGAAAAATTGTTGGAAGAGAGGGCCTGTAGGTGGACCTCCGGAAAAATTGTTGGAAGAGAGGGCCTGTAGGTGGACCTCCGGAAAAATTTTTTGGAGAGAGGGCCTGTAGGTGGACCTCTGGAAAAATAGTTTGAATAGAGGGCCTGTAGGGGGCCCTCCTGAAAAATTGTGCTAAAAGAGTGCCAGTTGGACCTCTAAAAAATGGCATTTTTTGGGTCAGCGTTAGGCAAAGACGATATGTAGGAGGAGGAGTAGTAGGAGGAGGAGTAGGAGGAGGAGTAGAGAAGAGGAATCGGATACATAAGTTATTTAAATCTTTAGCTGCTTTCCCCCGGAGGAGATTTGAATTCCGGTGAAATCCAGGCTTTGTTCATTTTAATAAGCGTCAGCCTGTCAGCGCTGTCAGTTGACAGGCGTGTACGCTTATCGGTGATGACGCCACCAGCTGCACTGAATACCCGCTCTGACAGCACGCTAGCGGCAGGGCAGGCCAGCACCTCCAAAGCGTACAGCGCCAGTTCAGGCCACGTGTCCAGCTTTGAAACCCAGTAGTTGTATGGAGCAGAGTGATCGCTACGGACATTGGTATGGTCAGCTAGGTACTCCCTCACCATCTTTCTGTACAGCTCCCCCCTACTCTGCCTAGACTGGGGACAGGTGACAGTGTCTTGCTGGGGTGACATAAAACTGGCAAAGGCCTTGGAGAGCGTTCCCCTGCCAGTGCTGGTCAAGCTGCCTGCTCGCCTCCTCTCCCCCGCTACTTGGCCCACAGAACCATGCCCTCTGCCGCTAGTGGCGTCAGATGGGAAGAATTGTTTCAGCTTGTGCACCAGGGCCTGTTGATATCTATTCACTCTCATACTCCTTTCCTCTGCAGGGATGAGAGTGGAAATTTTCTGCTTGTACCGTGGGTCCAGGAGAGTGAACACCCAGTAATCGGTGTTTGAAAAAATTCTTCTAACGCGAGGGTCACGGGATAGGCAGCCTAACATGAAATCTGCCATGTGCGCCAGAGTCCCAACACGTAAGAATTCCCTCTCCTCACTGGCCTGACTCTCCATTTCCTCCTCCTCCAAGTCCTCCTCTTCAGCCCATACACGCTCAAGAGTTAAGGACTGAGCACTGGTACCCTCTACTGTCTCGCCGACATTCTCCTCCTCTTCCTCCTCATCCTCATCCCCCTCCTCCGATACGTGCTAAGAAATAGAACGGAAGGTGCTCTGGCTATCAAGCGACGTATCTTCCTCCACCGTCTCTTGTGACAAGCGCAAAGCATCCGACTTGATGCTGAGCAGTGAGTTTTTCAACAGGCAAAGCAGCGGGATGGTGAGGCTGATAATGGCAGCATCGCCGCTGACCATCTGTGTTGACTCCTCAAAGTTGCTCAACACCTGGCAGATATCAGACATCCACGTCCACTCCTCATTGTAGACTTGAGGAATCTGAGAGACCTGACTACCAGTTCTGGTGGAAGATGATATCTGGCAGTCTACAATCGCTCTGCGCTGCTGGTAAACTCTGGATAACATGTTTAATGTGGAAATCCATCTTGTGGGCACGTCGCACAACAGTCAGTGAGCGGGCAGTTGTAGGCGGAGCTGCGCTGCCCTGAGAGTGGCAGCATCTGTGCTCGACTTGCGGAAATCCGCACAGATGCGGCGCACCTTGGTGAGCAAATCAGACAGATTGGGGTACGTCTTGAGGAACCGCTGAACTATTAGATTGAACACGTGGGCCAGGCATGGCACATGTGTCAGTCTGCCGAGTTGCAGAGCCACCACCAGGTTACGCCCGTTGTCACACACAACCATGCCTGGCTTGAGGTTCAGCGGTGCCAGCCACACATCGGTCTGCGCCGTGATGCCCTGTAACAGCTCTTGGGCGGTGTGCGTTTTGTCACCTAAGCTCAGCAGTTTGAGCACCGCCTGCTGGCGCTTACCCACGGCACTGCTGCTGCGCCTAGAGCTACCGACTGAAGGCGCCGTGCCCACGGATGGTAATTCGGTGGAGGAGGAGGGGTCGAAGGAGGAAGAGGAGGCATAGTACGTCTGAGAGACCGTGACCGAGGTAGGCCCCGCAATCCTCGGTGTGGGCAGTACATGAGCGGCCCCAGGGTCATTCTCGGTCCCAGCCTCCACCAAGTTAACCCAATGTGCCGTCAGTGAGATATAGTGTCCCTGCCCGGCAGCACTTGTCCACGTGTCCGTGGTTAAGTGGACCTTCTCAGAAACAGCGTTGGTCAGGGCACGGATGATGTTCTGTGACACGTGCTGGTGTAGGGCTGGGACGGCACATCGGGAAAAATAGTGGCGGCTGGGGACGGAATACCGAGGGGCAGCCACCGCCATGAGATTTCGAAAGGCCTCGGTCTCTACCAGCCTATAGGGCAGCATATACAGGCTCAGCAATTTGGAGATGTGGACGTTGAGGGCTTGGGCATGTGGGTGGGTGGAACTGTATTTCCTCTTGCGCTCCAGCGTCTGCTGTAAAGACAGCTGAACGCTGCGCTGGGACACGTTGGTGGACGCTGTGGAGGATCGTGGAGGCGAAGGTGTGGTTTTCCGGCGGGAGGCGCTCGTGCCGGGGTCCTGGGCAGGGGGTTGACTAGCAGAGGCAGCGAGTGACGTGGGGGGTTGACTAGCAGAGGCAGCGAGTGACACAGGGGAAGGAGCAGTGGTGTGACCCGCAGGAGGTGGTGAACGGCCTTGGTTCCATTCAGTGGGGTGTTTAGCACTCATATGCCTGCACATGCTGGTGGTGGTTAGGCTAGTAGTGGTGGCACCCCTGCTGATCCTGGTGTGGCACAGGTTGCACACCACAGTCCGTCGGTCATCCACACTTTCTTTAAAGAACCTCCAGACTTGCGAACATCTAGGCCTCGCCACAGGAGCTTCACTACGTGAAACAGTTGCTTATGATGCACCAGCTCTGGTCCTGCTTCTCCCTCTGGCCACACTACTGCCTCTTACAACCTGTTCTGGTGCAGCACTCGCCTCCGCCTCAGAAGCACTGTCTTCACTCGGCATATCAACCCAGCTTGGGTCAGTCACCTCGTCATCCTCCGATTCCTCGGTCTGCTCCCTCCTCGGAATTCCTCCCCTAACAACAACTTCACCACTGTCTGACAACCGTGTCTCCTCATCGTCCAACACCTCTTTACAAACTTCTTCCACTAAGTCAACATTGTCATCATCATCATCACCCACAGACTGCGACAGTTGGAAAACTTGGGCATCGGGAGCGAGGTCAGCAGCAACCTGAGAAGTGGTTTGTGACTCTGGGAAGGGTCCAGAAAACAGTTCCTGAGAGTATGCTGGATCGCATTCCAAATTTTCCTGGGAGGGGGCAGACTGGGGGGAAGGAGGTTGAGGTGGAGGAGCCATAGGAGTGCTCCCTTGGGTAACGTGGGTGGACTGCGTGGAAGACTGACTGGTGGACAAATTACTTGAAGCATTGTCCGCAATCCACGAGATCAGCTGTTCGCACTGTTGTGGTTTCAACAGTCCTCTACCACGTGTCCCTGTAAGTTGAGACATGAAGCTAGGGAGTGTAGCTCTGCGGAATTCCCCTGCTCCCTCATCAGCGGGTACTGTCTCACCCTGCCCAGGACCATGGCCTCTTCCCCCTGCGGTAATTGAATGCCCACGCCCACGCCCTCGCCTTCGACTCGGCCTGGTGTACTGAAACCCACAAACTTGTTAAGTCCGGTAGAATTAAGTGATGTACAGAAAGTGTCACCTGGACAGATTATACGGATTGGAGCGAGTGTGCTGAACTGTGACACACAGAAAGGTTACACGCAGCTGAGTAAAATGGATGTGTATCACTGAACTAAAACAACTGAAAAAATAATTTTTTTTTTATATTTTGTTTTTTTGGGAATGTGACGTGCAAGAACTATGGTAGAACTGACTGACACCCTGTTAACTGTGGCTATTTAGTCTGCGACCCAAACAAATGTCGCACAGAGAGTTTTCTGGATCAAGCTGTAGATGATATTGGTAGCAAATGACTTGGTTGTATTCTGTGACGTACAGAAAGTGTCACCTGGACAGTATATACGGATGGGAGCTAGTGTACTGAACTGTGACACACAGAAAGGTTACACACAGCTGAGTAAATTGGATTTGTATCACTGAGCTAAAACAACTGAAAAAATAATAGTTTTTTTTTATTTTGTTTTTTTGGGAACGTGACGTGCAAGAACTATGGTAGAACTGACTGACACCCTGTTAACGGTGGCTATTTAGTCTGCGACCCAAACAAATGTCGCACAGAGAGTTTTCTGGATCAAGCTGTAGATGATATTGGTAGCAAATGACTTGGTTGTATTCTGTGACGTACAGAAAATTTCACCTGGACAGATTATACAGATTGGAGCGAGTGTGCTGAACTGTGACACACAGAAAGGTTACACGCAGCTGAGTAAAATGGATTTGTATCACTGAGCTAAAACAACTGAAAAAATAATTTTTTTTTTAATATTTGTTTTTTTATATTTTTTATAAAATTTAGTTTTTTTGGGAACGTGACGTGCCGGAACTATGGTAGAACTGACTGACACCCTGTTAACGGTGGCTATTTAGTCTGCGACCCAGACAAATGTCGCACAGAGAATTTTCTGGATCAAGCTGTAGATGATATTGGTAGCAAATGACTTGGTTGTATTCTGTGACGTACAGAAAGTGTCACCTGGACAGTATATATGGATTGGAGTGAGTGTGCTGAACTGTGACACACAGAATGGTTCCACACTGCTGTGTGCAATTGTTCTAGATAGAACTGAGATAGAACAATAAAAAAAAAAAACAGGGTTAGATATGGCGATAGCTGCACTACTAGTGCCAGCCAGCCAGCCAAGCCAGGAGAAAAAAAAAATTTCTTCTAGCCCTTAGAAGGGCTGTTGGGTTCTTTGTGGGTGATTCCTGCCTAACAGAGAACTAAATGAAGGCCCTAACACTGTCCCTGAAAGGCAGCAGCTCTATCCCTAACGACATCCAGACGGCATCTGAGCCGAGCGCCACGGTCACTAGTATATTCCAGGGTCACCTGATCAGGCCAGCCAACCCCTGCTATCGACATGTAAGGGCCCCACGTGATGATGGGTGTACCGTAGAGTCTCCTGGCTTGTGATTGGCTGTGTTTATAGGCGCCAAAAAAGCACGATGCGGAAGTTGCCATTTCCTCGAGTATGGCGAGATAGTCGTCCAAGCAGCGAGCACTTACGAGTACCCTAATACTCGAACGAGCACCAAGCTCGGACTAGTATGCTCGCTCATCTCTAATCCCGATGTAACAGGTTGTTTATTTTTTTTCAACCATTCTACTGTAGATTTTATTGTGTGCTTGGGATTGTTATCCTGTTGCATGACCTAGTTCAGGCCAAGCTTTTGTTGATAGATAGATGGCCTCATACAGTATTTGACATATATACTTTGTGATGATCCCTACTCTCGGGTCAGTCACGGGAGTGAATTATACTAGTGAACTCATCAATTTACCACATAAATTCCCACCCACCTAATCTAGATGACGGAATTATGCTTATTTACTCTCCTAGATTCTAACACCCCAATATTTTCTATTGTGATTGCTGCCACCACCTATACTATAAGGAAATAGGGACCTATACTCACGTATTCTCTCAACCCAAAATAAACACTGAAACACGAGTTATCTATATGGGACCTAAAATCCCCTGGAACACTACCGGTAACGTTTTTCCCTTCGAAAGAGCAAGTTGTATAAGACAACAAAGCAGGGACTTATTAATTTTTAAGTTTAATACACAATAGTGCAGTGCAATACAAAAAGAAAGTGTCAGATAAAAGATAAAAACAAAAATATACATACAAGAACAATGCAGTAAACAGATAAAATAAAAGGGATAAAATACAGAATATTGGCTTACTGAGATGCAGCAGTTATATTCCGGCTGTGGGGACAGCTGAAGATATGGACAGGCACTCCAAACAATGTGGATCCCCAAATGGCTGACAGTTAACTGTTCCCAACCACCCGTTTTTATCCCCCCTCAGCTGAGGGGTTGGCTGTGAAGGAACCTCCTTCCTTTTTGGGTCCGGCCTTTTGGAACGTCTGATATTATTCAGGTTGTCCCAAACTGCTGACCGATGTGGCAATATGAATCATGGTGATTTCCCGCTGTATGATAGAAACTGCAGGTACAAGTAAGTTCTCATAATCCGAGTTGCCTCGTCCCGGTCATATGGACACCAAATATGATTAAGTTATGACTTCCTGAAGGCTAGATCCTGAATACCAAGAAATGCCTCCTGTCCAGTATAGCATGTCTAGACTCTACGCGAAGCCCATGTCAGGCTAAACACAATTACTTGGGTTCTGAGGTTTTGGGTGTTATGAGGTCAGAGTTATGGCTTCTGATATTATTTGATTCACCTACTGAATGGCTTAGACCACCTGCTGGGTTAGAAGCCGACATGTCTGGGGTTGCCCTGCATTCCTCTTCCAGGTCTTCATTAGTATGCCCATATGGCTTGTAAGTAGCAGGCCAGAGCTAAATGGAGTTTCCTCACCTCTTTGCAGACTGGTTGGCATCTAGAGGCACAATTTGATCAAAAGACACTGACATACAATCAGCTATTGGTAATACAAGTTCTGGAAAATCTAAAATCAATCTATCTATCCATCTATCTATCTCAGATTTTGTTACACTTTGGTATACAGAAGAGTTTGTGGTTGACTCAATGACTGCAAGATGGTCAGGTCTTGTGGCTAAAGAAAGCCTAAATCATCACACCTATCCACCCTGCTTGACAGTTGAGTTGGTATGAGGTGTTTATGCTGATATGCTGTGTTTTGTCTTTTCTAAATGTGGTGCTGTGCATTATTGCCAAACATCTCCACTTTCGTCTCATCTGTCTCAAGAACATTGTTCTAGAAGTCTTGTGGGTTGTTTAGATGCAGCTTTACAAATTTAAGCCATGATTACATGTATGGCTACTAGAGATGAGCGAGCAGTGCTCGTTACGAGCACTGTAGCGCTCGGCTCCTCTGCGCAATGCCCGTAGGCATTGCGGATCTGTCCTCAACTGCATGTAAGTGAATGGGGACGGATCGGTTTGTTATGACACTCATACCAAACGGATCCGTCCTCCTCACCCGACTGAAAGTCGGGTGAGGACGGATCCGCAATGCCTGCGGGCATTCTTTCGCAGTGGAGACGAGCGCTACAGTGCTCATACCGAGCATGTTTGCTCATCTCTAATGGCTACCCTTCCAAACAAGCCATACTTGTTCAGTATTTTTAAAATTGTGTTATGACGCAACATGCTAATCAAGTCCTGTAGGGTTTTAGATGTAGCTCTTAGGTTTTCTGCAATTTCTTTGAGCATTGTACAGTTTGACTTTGGGATGAATTTGCTGAGACATTCAATTGTGAGAAGATAGCGAACTGCCTTGAATGTTTTCCACTTGTGAATATTCTTCTCACTGTAGAATGATGGACTTCATTACTTTTTAGAAATGGCCTTATAACCCTTCCCAGATTAATGAACAGCAACAACTGCTTTTCTAAAATCATTGCTGATGTGTTTCCTCCTTAGCATTGTGTCAACACACACTTGAATGCACAAGACCAGTAAACTGCTAAAACGTCTGTTTTTATAGAGGTGGTCATACTTGCTGATGATTAATTAATCATGGGCATTTGATTATCAGCATCTGGTTGCTACTTATCCTCCTAATTCCTATGGAAGCAGTAAGGGCTACTTAAAGGGGTATTCTGGTTTTATAGTTCTCAGCATCAATTGACAGGAAACAACCCATTATTACTTACCAATAGTAATTGTAATGCCTCATTTTCCTGCACTTCATTGCAGTCTTGCAGCTCTTGCCTCTGAGGCTCATTTTCCTAGACTCTGCCCTATAGACATGGTGTCAGCAATGATGCTGTATTAAAGCAGCATTTTTCCAACACGGCTTCAAGCAGACTTGGATCTGTGACATTCCAGCTGGAAGAGGCCAGACAGACAGAGACCCAATGCCTCAAACACTCCCTGTAAGTCTTGCAACAGGATGTAAACACAGGGTGCGGATCACAGATCATAATTTTGCTGGAGGAGTCAAAATGCACTCAAAACTTAATCATCTTATATAATGCAGTAAAGTTGACTTCCATTATTGTGAAACCGGAAAACCACTTTAAAGAGGCTCTGTCACTAGGTTGTAACCTATGTATTTAAATACATAGGTTACAAGTCCTAGTGACAACTTTTAAAATCATACCTTTCATGCAGAGTTCTGCGCAGCGGTCGCGTAGAAATCTAAACTTTAAAACATATGCAAATGAGCCATCGGAGCACCGGGGGGCGGCCTCTTTCCTCTGGAGCACCGCTCCCCCGGGCCCGAGGCACGTCCACTGTCTCTAATCACGCCCCCTCCGGTACTTGATAGACAGCACTAGACTTACCAGTCTAGCGCTGAACTCTCGCGCATGCGCCCTAAAATTTTTCCAGCACATGCGCAGTAGCGCTTGCAGTGTCTACAAGCGCTGTTTTCTCTTCTGCGCACACGCCGTCACTCCTGGGACTAGCGAAGTGACGGCGCGTGCGCAGAAGAGAAGACAGCTACTGCGCATGCGCCGGAAAAATTTTATGGCGCATGCGCGATAGTTCAGCGCTAGACTGGTAAGTCTAGCGCTGTCTATCAAGTACCGGAGGGGGCGTGATTAGAGACAGGGGACGTGCCTCGGGCCCGGGGGAGCGGTGCTCCAGAGGAAAGAGGCCGCCCCCCCGGTGCTCCGATGGCTCATTTGCATATGTTTTAAAGTTTAGATTTCTACGCGACCGCTGCGCAGAACTCTGCATGAAAGGTATGATTTTAAAAGTTGTCACTAGGACTTGTAACCTATGTATTTAAATACATAGGTTACAACCTAGTGACAGAGCCTCTTTAAGTTTTCTGACACAGCTTCTGCACGTTGGCCTAGATTTGATTCATCTGAAGTTGTATTTATCCACATCTACTAAGTGTCCCTTTTTTGGAGGGACAGTCCCTCTTTTTGACCCAAGTCCCCTTGTCCCTCTTTGCTTCATTAAGGTCTGTCTTTTTGATCGGAGGTATAGATTTTCATTATTGCATTTACAATAATGATCCATAAAGTGTTTGGCTGGTTCCTAGCTGTATAGTAGAGCCCACCTTTTATATTATTTCATTATTTGATGCAATTTGAAAATTTGAAATTTCTATATTCAGATAACTTTTGCTCTTTTTTGTAAGAGAAAATTATTTAACTGTATATATATTCTGGAAAAATGAATATTTCACACAATGAACCATAAGTGTCCCTCTTTGAATGTCCAATAAGATGGGAAGCATGATTTATCTAATATTAAGACCTTCCAAGGACCAGATTTTTCTTTTATTTTGCCCTGATACATAAAATCATAAATGTCAAAGAGGGTGCACTTTGCTTTTCTCATGACTGCATCTCCCTCACTGTACTCATTCTCGTATAACTAAGGCCTCTTTCACACGAGCGTCGCGGATTTGTTCAGGATGCGTTGCGGATGCGTTGCGGATGCGTTGCGTTAAAAACGCGCGGATTGCATGCAGATGCAATGCGTTGCGCTGCGTTTTTAACGCACCCCCATTCATTTCTATGGAGCCTGGGCTGCGTGAAAAACGCAGAATATAGAACATGCTGCGTTTTTCACGCAACGCAGGTGTGATGCGTGAAAAAAAAACGCTCATGTGAAAAGCCCCATTAAAATGAATGGGTCAGGATTCAGTGCGGGTGCAATGCGTTCGCATCACGCATTGCACCCGCGCGGAAATCTCGCCCGTGTGAAAGGGGCCTAAAGGTGCTTCCTCATCAGCTAATATCACCATGCCATACTGATGTCCCTACAAACATCCCATTGTAACAGTGAAATTAGTTTTATTGACTGCAGTCAGATATTTTTAGTAAGGATAACATGTCATCAAGTACACGAAGAAGCAGACAGCGGCACTCAAACACAGAATCCAGATGGTAGATTTTTTGCATTTTCACCTGTTTTACTTTTACTTTTTAATATTTTTTTCCTTGCTCTGTGTCTCTGATACAATCCATATTGTAAAGGATCAACACATTTAAAATTTGGATATTCACATTAAAGCTGAAATATCTAACCTATAGTTCTAGATACAGCTCTAAAAATAGACATCTAAAAACACTGGCATCAGACTGCTAATCACATACAGCAGGAGGAGTAGCACAACACAACACTTTCCTCATCTACTCATCTGCAGATCTATATGCAGATATGGTATGTACCATAAAGTGTGTGCACCTGCTTATATTATTTTGGCTTCTATTTAAAGGATTAGAAAAGAACATTCTAGAGAGCTATTTATCCATTTCACAGCCGAGAGTGTTCCAAATCAGTCATTTAACATTTTTTTATGACAAAATATCATGATGTTATTTATACAAACTGAAAAGTCGGCTCTTGTTCAAAAATTTTACATTTCCAGATGGTTAAGTTATTTCAGAAGCATGCCGAGAACATAGGGTCAGCAATTACTAATAGCTCATCGAAATGAAAATGCCAGCATATACGTGTTTGCTAACACATACAAATGTATTGTAAATTTTAAAACATGCAATTTATCAGTGCATTTAGAAATAAGCAAAAAAACAATAAAATAATTAATACACGAGCATGTAAAAAATGAAAGTCACTAAATATAAATAGCTGCAGAGTGTGCATGATGACATGGAAATTGGCCTGCAAAGTAAATTTTTCAATGTAGATTTCAAAATTTGCAATGTGTAAGGTTAAATCCACAACATATCCGCACAAAACTGATGTGGATTTTGCTGTGGATTCATTGAGTCCGTTGCAGATTTTTTCCACTCAATTTAATGTGTAGATTTATCTTAAGGGGTTGTCCCACAAAAATATTCTACACTTTTTAAACCAGCACCTTAATCTAAATACTTTTGTAATTAAAAATTAAAATGCTCTTATTGCACCCAAGCTTCTTTTTGTGGCCAGTCCATTCCCTTGCTGCTATGACAAGGCCAGGCATTGACAAAGCAGTGAAGGAGGGGCTGGCCACAGAAGGGAGTGGAGCTTAGATTCAACAAGAGCAATGGTGATGCCAAATCTGCATAATAGGAAATAGTATCAAAACTTGGGAATGGCACCTTGGCGCTTTATCAGGTGAACCTGGTGACAGACTCCCTTTAAAAAGACCTTGCAACATGACTAGGGATTTCAACCAAACGAAGATCCTTCTCTAAAAGTAAAATAGACCTATCTGCAGGCAGTGTTCTTGCCTATCATCAGAACAGATCTGGAAGCTTGATTGGCTAGGTGAGAGGCCATGCCATTACAAAGACAGATTTCTTTGTCTCGGAACAGAGCTAATATGTATATCATTTTTACCATGGAGCATTGTCTGGCTTATAGGACTCACTGATACAAACAGGTCCTTCTATGTTTCTATACATGCGTAAACAGAACGTCGCAGATGCAAGATTTCCTCAGCACACAGAGCCGGCAGGAGAAGATGAGAGATGGCCTGTCAATCAAGGATGGCAGGGCGTGGATTGAGGTGGGAGAACGGAGCCTCTAGGAGCAGGAGCAACACTCCCCCAGGAGGCTAATTTGCATATTGTAAAAGTTAGAATTGCACAGTAAGGGGGGCATCAATAAACATAACAATATCAGTTCTGCTGACATTAGCACATCGCTTGTCAGCCAGTTTAACAGGGTTAATTCTGGTGACAGAAACCCTTTAAATACTGTACAATGTAAACCGAGCCTTATTCCCTAAAAGCTTTCCCTGCTCAAATTCTCTAAAATCTACACAATTATATGTCTCAGCTCTCTCCATATATAGTCCCTATATAACACTACACTAGTGGCTTCTGTCTGCAATTGTTTTTTATCAGTGCCAGACAGTGCAAGACACATCCATCCTGGTCTGAAGCTGAACATACAGTCATGGCCAAAAGTTTTGAGAATGATGCAAATATTAATTTTTACAAAGTCTACTGCTTCAGTTTTTATAATGGCAATTTGGATATACTCCAGAATGTTATAAAGAGTGATCAGCTTAACAGCAATTACTTGCAAAGTCAATATTTGCCTAGAAAATGAACTTTATCTCCCAAAACACATTTCAATATCATTGCAGCCCTGCCTTAAAAGGACCAGCTAACATTTCAGTGATTGCTCCATTAACACAGGTGTGGGTGTTGATGAGGACAGGGCTGGAGATCAATCTGTCATGATTAAGTAAGAATGACACCACTGGACACTTTAAAAGGAAGCTGGTGCTTGGCATCATTGTTTCTCTTCTGTTAACCATGGTTATCTCTAAAGAAACACGTGCAGTCATCATTGCACTGCACAAAAATGGCCTAACAGGGAAGAGTATCGCAGCTAGAAAGATTGCACCTCAGTCAACAATCTATCGCATCATCAAGAACTTCAAGGAGAGAGGTTCCATTGTTGCCAAAAAGGCTCCAGGACGCCCAAGAAAGACCAGCAAGTGCCAGGACTGTCTCTTAAAAGTGTTTCAGCTGCGGGATCAGGCTACCAGCAGTGCAGAGCTTGCTCAGGAATGGCAGCAGGCAGGTGTGAGCAGGGGAGCACCCAGGAATTTTTTCTAGGGGGGTCCGAAAAGGAAAAGGGGGTGTGGCGTCTTGTGGGCAGGGCTATTTTGTGACACGCCCATATATCAAACATACTACTGCAAGAGTAAAGTGCGAACATAGGCACCGCCCATTATTATAAGCCCCTCCCATATCTAATAGGCCACTCCCAACAAACACTACAGCTGAAATATGGTTGAGGCCCAGTTCTATACATCATATGGAGAGGGGAGGACGTGTCCTGGCTGCACTGCCTGCTTGACATTATACAATATGCAACAGCAGGCTACAGCCAGGAAGATCCTCCGCTCTCCTCCCTCCCCAGATCCTGCTCAAAGCCTGTGCATCCCCCCCACCATCTGCCACCTGCCTGTGCCCTGCTGACCCCCTTTGGTCATCCTCACCCAGCTCTGAATCCTCCTTCTGTAAATGGCAGAGGGAGGAGCAGGAGCATCTCCTCTCCTACACAGCGCCCCATACCTGTTACATCCAGTGATGTCACCTTTGTTGTAGACGTTCTCTTTCCTCATCTTCTCCATTCGGACCAGACCGCCATAAAGATTTTTCAGCCATCTCTCGTCTCTGCAGAAATACAAACAGACATTAGTTTCCCACATTTCCATCATCTTTACATCTTCTGAAAACCTCATCCTGCCACCCCCAATACTGTGCCCGCTGTGCTCCCCCAATACTATACTGCAGAAACCGTCCCCTGAAATTACTACTACCACACAGATAGTGCCCCCTACAACAGTTATTGGCACACAGTGCTCTAAAAAATAACTGTGCCTAGACTAATGATATTATGCCAGGGTGCCCCCCAAAAGTAACAGTGCTCCCCAAAATCCCACCAATAGAAATAATTATCTGCTAGACCACACTTAGTAGTAATGATGTCCCCATAGTGCCCATACTAGACATCATGTTCCCCATAGCCCCCCAGTAGTAGTAAAGCTCACAGTAACACCACAGCTTAGTGCCCGCAGTTGAGCTAATGTCCCCATAATGTATACCAGTATAAAATACCCCTATATAGTGCCCCAGTAAATGCCCTCATAGTGCTCCTCTCCCCCATAGTGTTCCCCATAATATGCCCCTTCTTACTGCCCTTCACATCCCTTATAGTGCTCCTCTCCCCCATAACGTGCCAGTAAAAATTGCCCACTTAGTGCCAGATGCCATAGGAGGGCACGGTACAGCACAGGAGGGCACGGTACAGGCCAGGGGGGCACGGTACAGGGCAGGAGGGAACGGTACAGGGCAGGAGGGCACGGTACAGGGCAGGGGGCAAGGTACAGGGCAGAAAGCATGGTACAGGGAAGGAGGCACGTTACAGGGAAGGAGGCACGTTACAGGGCAGGGGGCACGGTACAGGGCAGGGGGCACGGTACAGGGCAGGGGGCACGGTACAGGGCAGGGGGCACGGTACAGGGCAGGGGGCACTGTACAGGACAGGGAGGCAAAGTACAGGGCAGAAAGCATGGTACAGGGCAGGAGGCACCGTACAGGGCAGGGGGCACTGTACAGGACAGGGAGGCACGGTACAGGCCAGGGGGGTACGGTGCAGGGCAGGGGGCACGGTACAGGGCAGGAGGCAAGGTACAGGGCAGAAAGCACGGTACAGGGCAGGAGGCACGTTACAGGGAAGGAGGCACGTTACAGGGCAGGGGGCACAGTACAGGGCAGGGGGCACGGTAGAGGACAGGGAGGCATGGTACAGGGCAGGAGGCACAGTACAGGGCAGGGGGCACGGTAGAGGACAGGGCGGCACGGTACAGGCCAGGGGGCACGGTACAGGCCAGGGGGGCACGGTACAGGCCAGGGGGGCACGGTACAGGGCAGGAGGGCATGGTACAGGCCAGGGGGGCACGGTACAGGGCAGGGGGGGCACAATACAGGGCAGGGGGGGCACAATACAGGGCAGGGAGGGCACAATACAAGGCGGGGGGGGCACAGACTGAGTGAGACTTACCATTTTTTCTTGCTCCAGCAGGAGGTCGGTCGGTCGGCCGGCTGGATGGCTGTGCTAGGCCGGCTGGAGCGAGGTGTGATGGCGGGACCGGCCGGGGGAACTCGGGGAAGGACTGGCAGAGTCACATGGGCTCTGCAGCGCCGGGCTCTGTGCTTGAAATTATTGGTGGAGAAGCAGCTTCCGCCCTCTGCTTCTCCACCAATCAGATAGGAGATTGTAGCAGCGCAGAGGAGAGGTAGGAGAAAAACCTCTCTCCCCTCTCCTCCATAGCGCTGCCGCCTGCCGCCGCCCGCAGTAAGGATCAGGGCTGCGCCGCCTGTGGCGATTGCGGTGCGGCCCTGAAGCATTAAAAAAAAAAAAAAATTCTTTATCGTTCTGGGGGGGTCCAGACCCGCTGGACCCCCCCTGTGGGTGCGCCCCTGGGTGTGAGTGCATCTGCACGCACTGTGAGGCGGAGACTCTTGGAGCAAGGCCTGGTCTCAAGGAGGGCAGCAAAGAAGCCACTTCTCTCCAGAAAAAAACATTAGGGACAGACTGATATTCTGCAAAAGGTACAGGGAGTGGACTGCTGAGGACTGGGGTAAAGTCATTTTCTCTGATGAATCCCCTTTTCGATTGTTTGGGACATCTGGAAAACAGCTTATTCGGAGAAGACGAGGTGAGCGCTACCACCAGTCTTGTCTCATGCCAACTGTAAAGCATCCTGAAACCATTCATGTGTGGGGTTGCTTCTCAGCCAAGGGAATCGGCTCTCTCACAGTCTTGCCTAAAAACACAGCCATGAATAAAGAATGGTACCAGAATGTCCTCCGAGAGCAACTTCTCCCAACCGTCCAAGAGCAGTTTGGCGATCAACAATGCCTTTTCCAGCATGATGGAGCACCTTGCCATAAAGCAAAGGTGATAACTAAATGGCTCAGGGAACAAAACATAGAGATTTTGGGTCCATGGCCTGGAAACTCCCCAGATCTCAATCCCATTGAGAACTTGTGGTCAATCATCAAGAGACGGGTGGACAAACAAAAACCTACAAATTCTGACAAAATGCAAGCATTGATTGTGCAAGAATGGACTGCTATCAGTCAGGATTTGGTCCAGAAGTTGATTGAGAGCATGCCAGAGAGAATTGCAGAGGTCCTGAAGAAGAAGGGTCAACACTGCAAATATTGACTTGCTGCATTAACTCATTCTAACTGTCAATATAAGCTTTTGTTACTCATAATATGATTGCAATTATATTTCTGTATGTGATAAAAACATCTGACAAACACATATAAAAACCAGAGGGCAGCAGATCGTGTGAAAATATAATATTTGTGTCATTCTCAAAACTTTTGGCCATGACTGTAATATAGCTACATATAGATTTTTCTAGTTCAGCATAAGGATCTCCCTGCTTACTGCCGCTTTGATTGGTTGATGAGGCTATCTTTCAGGTTCGGAGAAAATCAGGGCAAGCCCTCCCAGCACTTCATCTCAGTGATGATCCTCCATCTTCTTCCTCCCTTGTCGTTTTCCCTGCTAATATTCACAGTAAAGTGGTGCTATTCATCCAAAATGAATAGCAATAGTTTCAGATTCATTTGGCAAACGTTTCTGAAATTCATAATGAATACGAATTTTAGAATTGATTTGCTCCTCTAATATTTGGCCATATAATTATGTGCATTATTATTCTTTATTATTGCTTTAGAAAACACATTAAAACTTACAAAGGCTATACAAACACTTTCTACAGTAAGACCTTCCCAGAGAACTCAAAACCATAAAGCAACTTTCAAGAGATTTTTAAGCAATTTTTTATTTTCTCTATGTAGGAAAAAAGTAGCTAGTAAAATTACTTACTAATCTTATCAAGTAGTGATTAAAAAATTCTAGCAGCTCAATTAAGTGGCTCAGTAAATCCTATTGACATCTGTTTCTGAGAGATTCATTTTAGTGAGCAATAAAAGTCTTAGGGGAACATTTATTAAGACTAGCGTTTTCCATGCCAGTCTCAAGTCCTTCTGCATTGCTGGAGGAAGCACCAAAGTTATGTATAGGCACAGACATAAGTTTTAGCACTTCGTCCGGTAGGCTGTGCAGTAGGCTTAACTCTATGCCAGCCCTCTTTCTGCCATAGCGTTAAGCCATTTTCCTGGAAAATGTTAACTGAGCTAGGCCTGTTGGCCCACCAGATTCTCCACCCACGCCACAACCTTTTCTCGCCATCTTGAAAAAGTGGCATGAGAAGGGAAAAGTTGCATATTGTGTGTAACAAAATTAGCAACCTATTTAACCCACAAAAGTGGCAAAAAATTGATTGGTAAATGCCCCCCTTAATGTTGTCCTGCTCCAAGTGTAATCCTACGCAAGTCTTCTTGCTGGCATGGCGTTAAGCCATTTTCCAGACCAAAAATTGTCATGGAAAATGATAAGTGAGCTGGGCCTGTTGGCCCGCCTGCTTCCCTGCCCATGCCACAACCTTAAAGGGGTTCTCCAGGAATTTAAAAAAAATGAAAATACTTTAATATTACTTTATGATAAATATATTCCAAAATACTAGTAAAAATGGCTTGTTTTGTCTAGGGAGCAATCATTAGGAGAAATAAAATGTCAGTCATCCTATCAGTACACACAAAACCCATCCTAATCACACAAGTTACATCACAACACTGAGCCAAAGAGCTGCCTCATCCACTCTGCTCTGCTTATCATCTCTGTAGGAATAGAGATAGAGATGATGAGGAAACATGAGAGATGTGGCTAATGTGCAGCAGCCCTTGTGTGCAGTTTCCATTACCAAAGTCTGTCCTCTCTGTACTTCATGTCTCCTCATGAACTCCATTCCTACAGAGATTAAGCTAAATATCTTCTCATCTGTATTCAGGATCATAATCCCTGACAAGCAGAGCAGAGAGGAGGATGAGGCAGCTCTTTACCTCAGTGTTGTGAAGTAACTTGTCCTGCTGTGTGATTAGGACAGGTTCTGTGTGTACTAATAGGACAGCGGCCATTTTGTTTCCCCTGATGATATATTTGGGAACATATTTATAATAGAGTAATATTTAAGTATTTTCATTTTCTCAATTCTCGGAGAACCCCTTTAAGAAGGGTAAAGTTGCATATTGTGTGCGACAAAATAAGCAATTTATTTACCCCACAAAAGTGGCATAAATAGATTGGTAAATGCCCCCTTTAATGTTGTCCTACCTCAAGTGTAATCCTAGATTAAATATTTAAGTGCTTAGGGGGTCATTTACAAACAGATATATATGCCACTTTTGTTGCGGAAGAATCTGCAACTTCTTCCCTGCTCACTCCAGGTCTAAGGCTAAGGCTACACGGCGACAGTTGTCGCAGCCAGGATCCCTGAGTAGTGGGGATCCCATAGTGATGAATGGGATCGCTGCGGCAGTCGCAAGAAAGTTGGATTTCTTGCGACTGCTGCGGCGATCCCTTTCATCTCTATGGGATCCCCGCTACTCAGGGATCCTGGCTGCGACGGGTGTCGTGCGACAACTGTCGCCGTGTAGCCCTAGCCTAAAAAAAGGTGCATGGGCGGGGAGGCGCCTGGTTTAGGAGTAGAATATGGTTTAAATGTAAGACAGCAATGAACATTTAGAATCGGCGGTGAATATGCCGATGCTATGTAGAGGCCAGCACTTCTACATAACTACAGCGATCCACCGCCAGCATAGGGGTTTATTAAGACCAGTGTCTAAAACGCCAGTCTTAATAAATGTACCCCTTAATGTCTGCCAGCACTATACTATATGGATACAGTAGTCAGGTCAAGTCCTTAAAACAGCCATTACATATATATGACAAAGTTTTAATGCTGCTGCATTACTGATCAGGCAGCTTAATGCCTTTTCTGATTGCTTGAACAAAGCACTCGATTTATCTCAAAGATCATGTGACAGGTTACATGATCGCCAGGATGCTGGTGCTAGGAGGCTGCTCCTGGATCTAACTAGACCCAACACACCCTAGTCATGTAAGGCTGTGTTCACATCGCATTTAACATATACAGTCATGGCCAAAAGTTTTGAGAATGACACAAATATTATATTTTCACACGATCTGCTGCCCTCTGGTTTTTATGTGTGTTTGTCAGATGTTTTTATCACATACAGAAATATAATTGCAATCATATTATGAGTAACAAAAGCTTATATTGACAGTTAGAATGAGTTAATGCAGCAAGTCAATATTTGCAGTGTTGACCCTTCTTCTTCAGGACCTCTGCAATTCTCCCTGGCATGCTCTCAATCAACTTCTGGACCAAATCCTGACTGATAGCAATCCATTCTTGCACAATCAATGCTTGCATTTTGTCAGAATTTGTAGGTTTTTGTTTGTCCACCCGTCTCTTGATGATTGACCACAAGTTCTCAATGGTATTAAGATCTGGGGAGTTTCCAGGCCATGGACCCAAAATCTCTATGTTTTGTTCCCTGAGCCATTTAGTTATCACCTTTGCTTTATGGCAAGGTGCTCCATCATGCTGGAAAAGGCATTGTTGATCGCCAAACTGCTCTTGGACGGTTGGGAGAAGTTGCTCTCGGAGGACATTCTGGTACCATTCTTTATTCATGGCTATGTTTTTAGGCAAGACTGTGAGAGAGCCGATTCCCTTGGCTGAGAAGCATCCCCACACATGAATGGTTTCAGGATGCTTTACAGTTGGCATGAGACAAGACTGGTGGTAGCGCTCCCTCGTCTTCTCCGAATAAGCTGTTTTCCAGATGTCCCAAACAATCGAAAAGGGGATTCATCAGAGAAAATGACTTTACCCCAGTCCTCAGCAGTCCACTCCCTGTACCTTTTGCAGAATATCAGTCTGTCCCTGATGTTTTTTCTGGAGAGAAGTGGCTTCTTTGCTGCCCTCCTTGAGACCAGGCCTTGCTCCAAGAGTCTCCGCCTCACAGTGCGTGCAGATGCACTCACACCTGCCTGCTGCGATTCCTGAGCAAGCTCTGCACTGCTGGTAGCCTGATCCCGCAGCTGAAACACTTTTAAGAGACAGCCTGGCACTTGCTGGTCTTTCTTGGGCGTCCTGGAGCCTTTTTGGCAACAATGGAACCTCTCTCCTTGAAGTTCTTGATGATGCGATAGATTGTTGACTGAGGTGCAATCTTTCTAGCTGCAATATTCTTCCCTGTTAGGCCATTTTTGTGCAGTGCAATGATGACTGCACGTGTTTCTTTAGAGATAACCATGGTTAACAGAAGAGAAACAATGATGCCAAGCACCAGCTTCCTTTTAAAGTGTCCAGTGGTGTCATTCTTACTTAATCATGACAGATTGATCTCCAGCCCTGTCCTCATCAACACCCACACCTGTGTTAATGGAGCAATCACTGAAATGTTAGCTGGTCCTTTTAAGGCAGGGCTGCAATGATATTGAAATGTGTTTTGGGGGATAAAGTTCATTTTCTAGGCAAATATTGAATTTGCAAGTAATTGCTGTTAAGCTGATCACTCTTTATAACATTCTGGAGTATATGCAAATTGCCATTATAAAAACTGAAGCAGTAGACTTTGTAAAAATTAATATTTGTATCATTCTCAAAACTTTTGGCCATGACTGTATATGTTGGGAGAAAAAGATACAAAAACTTAGTACAGAGTCATATATATAGATTTTTTTTTACAATGGAAACCTATAGTGACGTATGCCACTGAAAGGCATGTTGGAAGCATCCATTTCATGTATAAGCCATGTGTGTACATTAACAGTGACAAAATGTGAATACAGCCTAATTGAGTAAATTTCTTCCATAACTTAGATCGTCGTGTAGCCTCAGTTACAGTGGAAAAGTATAGTGTACAAAAAATAATAATAAAGCAGACTAAAGATGGGCAAATCTTTTGAGATTTGGTTCTGGTTCGATGAATTTTTTAAAAAGTTCAGTTCGGAGCTGAATCGATTCTATCCAAGCCAAAAGTGTAGGTAGTCCTGAACCTGGGCATTGAGGCGGGAAGTCTTCAGTTCCTGATTTGCCTTAGCCTGGAGCAGCAACGTAAAAAAACTGTTTAATCATGTTGAGGAGACTGAACTGGCTACTGCTGAGGACAGTCTACTGGACATTGTCACAACCTTGTGCAAGCCAGTGTACTTTTTTAAAAGTGTTGCACAACCAGGTTAATCACCTGCCCAATTGGGGAGAGGACAGCACCGAAAGGCTTCTCTGGTATGATGTCAGACTCAGAAGTAAACTCCATGTCATCCTGCTATGACTGAGAGGAGTGAGCCATCCAATCCGTAATCTCATCCTCTTTCCCTTCAATGATAATGTTGTGCCTTTCCGAAGTCAGAGAGAACTGCAGCCTACTACTACTACTACTTCTGGCCAGAAAGCTGTTGCTAACCACATTCTGGCTCTGACAGGACAAGGCCTGGCCCTGGGTCTTTCATTTGGGACCTTTCAGCACTCCAGGAATTGTGCCTAATGTACACAGTCACACAAAGTATGGAACAGTTTGCAAGTCTGTTTTCTGGGAACTTAAAGACAGGGAGGCGAAATAACGACCGTATGTATTTTGCGGTCCGCAAAAAACGGATCTGCAAAAAATATGGATGACGTCCATGTGCATTTCGTATTTAGCGGAACGGAACAGCTGGTCCCTAATAGAACAGTCCTATCCTTGTCCGTAATGCGTACAATAATAGGATATGTTCTATTTTTTTTGCAGAACGGAAATACGGACGTACGGAAACGGAATGCACACAGACTAACTTCCGTTTTTTTTTGCGGACCCGTTGAAATGAATGGATCTGCATACTGTCCGCCAAAAAAAAAAGAAGAGACACGAAAAGAAAATACGTTCATGTGCATAAGCCCTGTCTGGCAATGACCTGTCGATTTTGGACTATTTCAGGCATTATCACTCTTATCACTTAGATTTAAAATGCTACCCTCTTGTTGTACACTTGTATTGCAACCCACACCAATACTTGTACTATCTGGAAATACCCTGTCCCAGATTTTGGACTACTATTACAGGTGTTTTCACTGAGATTTAAAACGGTACTCTCTGAATTGAAAAATGTGTTGTGCAGTTGTATTGAGCTTATTTCCCCCCTGCACTTGAACTGTGCAGTGAAGGCAGGTTGATTTCTCTATACGGTATAATTTACATTTAATTTTGCTGGTAGAAAAATAGTGTTATTGTTTTTGATACACTGCAATGCATTTAAAAACAATACAAACATGATGCTGTGAAAAAAAATCTCAGTAGTAGCAGATAGTAGCTGGTAATAATAGAAACTTGAGGTTTGGAGGGGAAAAAAAACAGTCTTTCTGTTCCAATAAGAAAAAAATAAATGTTTTTGCAGGTGGCTGCTATTAAGGTTCTGCAGAAGCTGCAGCTGTATTATAAGGCAGTTACTGCAGCTAGAAGGCACTTCCTGGCACACCTAGCCTGAGCTACTCACCCCCTGGCCTCACTCTTCTTTCTAGCCTTTCCCTAAACCGTCCCTTGCACTAGAATAGAAGCTTGATTGTGTCTGCACACTCTCCCCAAAATTGTTTTCTACCATATACTGCTACACCCATCCACTCTCATAGCCCAACACAGAATGACCATCTCCTTCACTGATTGGCTCATCCAGGCTGTCTGTCAGCCTGTGAGCCGTTAAGGGCAAGCCATCTCCCTATCTCCTTCTCAGGGTCATGTGAGCATTCTTTTTCCCCACCCTTGTGCATTTTCTAGACGACATGTGTGTCGTTTTACTGGATTCATCCAAAGCAAACCTGAAAAGCTTTGGGTTCATCTTGCAGAAAAATGTTTGAAAGTTAGTAATCGTAATGAACTTGGTGTGTTACAAACTGATTCACTCATCTGTAAAGTAGTCCACTTGTCTTTGTGGGATATAATATAAAAAAAAAAAATCCATCCCCCAAAAAACATTTTTGGCAGAAATAGTTCTCAGTCAAGACAGATTACCCACAATTGGACATTAAATGTATAAAAATGTACTGTACACAATATAAATGATATCAAAAGAAACCTTAATTATTCCCCCCTCGCCCCCAAAAAAGGCAGAAATAATAATATACAGTAGCTAGCCTGGCAAATAAAAAAAAAGTTATAGCCATACTAGTGCATGCAAAAAACAGATAAATTGTGTCTGATCGTTAAGTCCAAAATAGTTACCCTGGTCTTGAATTAGTTAACTATCAGTCTACAGATCAGGTAACATAATGTAAAGACGACATTTCAACTTACTGCTGATGTTTTCTTCCTCTTCTAATAGTGACAAGGATGGGTCGGGACATAATGCACGTACTGTATTTCATTTGGGTTTACATCCTCCAATACTGAGTAGTTGTAAAACACTTTTTTTCTAATAAAAAATAACTACAAGAGGATACAAAAGGACATTGTAATGCAGTGCATGTTTTGGAGGCACATACGTACCTCTGCTGTTAAATTTTTATATGCTTGTAGATTTGACTTCAATTAACATGTTAATAATTTAATAACCCTTTACATTTTTATGTTGACATTCACTCAATATCAGAATTTGCAGGCACCATTTTCTGCCAATGGCTTTTTTTAATAACTACGAGTCTATAAACACATCTAAATGCACCTGCTAAAAACCTGTGTTCATTCATTCAAGGATTGCTTGCTGAAATGAACTTCATGCTCAGCACATATTAATGGCTACAGACACAAATAGTTCAAAGGGATATACTGTAAGACATATCAACAAATAAAGGTTTGTTGAATATCCACTGTATGTACAGTATGTTACCTACACTACCAGACCATAGCTTGTTCTCAGTTATCTTAGCAGGCCTGTTAGTTCTGGTTAGATGCAGTTTCTATCTTGACAACAGCATACTGATAATGGACTACCAGGCCTGGGATCTGTGGTGCAGAGGGGGCAGGTACTGAACTGCTTTCCATTTTTGCTGCTTCACTGTCATGCGAACTGCACTTGTCACTAGGAGGTGCTCACTGCATACAGATTTAAAGGGGTTTTCCGAGATTTTTATATTGATGACCTATCCTCAGTATATTTTGAATATCAGCTGTGCTTGGTATCGCGCTGAGCCCCATTCACATCAATGGGGCTGAGCATGATACCAGGCACAGTCACTTTATAATGTATCGTGCTGTGGTTAGTAACCTGCGAGAAGGCCACAACGCTCACAGGAGTGCCAGTGCCTTATCAAACATCTGATCGCGGGAGTCCCAGGTGTCGGACCCTCACTGATCAGATACTGATGACTTAGGGTCCATTCACACGTCCGCAGTTTTTTTCCGCATCCGATCCGCATTTTTTGCGGATTGGATGCGGAACCATTCATTTCAATGGGTCCGCAGAAAATGCGGACAGCACGGTGTGTGCTGTCCGCATCCGTATGTCCGTCCCGCAGATCCGCATAAAAATAGAGCATGTCCTATTCTAGGCCGCAAAATGCGGTCCGTGGTCTCATTGACTTCAATGGATCCGCAAAAAATACGGATGCCATACGGATGGCATCCGTTTTTGCGGATCCGTTGTTATTGACACACCCTGTCACATGACTCCCAACCTGTAGTTTTCTCAGAAGGGCCAGCTACCTTACAGGGAAGAGAGCCAACAAGTGTTGTAAGGCATAGAAATATATAAAAAATGCCTCTATATGATGTTGAAAAACTAATAACTTTAGTTCAAGAGCGATCCGAACTCTGGGACACAAGGTCCGATCGCTATCATGATCGGATGAAGAAAGATGCAGCCTGGGAAGAGGTGACTTCTGCAATGTATAAGGGGCAGTGGACATCATCCTCAGCACCACAACGAGAAAAATTAGGTTAGTTTTGCACCTGTCTGATTACTGTCAGTTGCACCCTAAAAAAAAAAAAAAAGAAGTTAAAAAAATGTAATGTGAGAGTGCTTATTGCCTCCTCCATCTTTTTTCTATCACAGTATACACTGATCTTTTCTCTGGTTATGACCACCCTGCAATCCTGCAGAGGTGGTATGTGTTCCCATGTTCGTTGTCACCAGACATGCTTCAGCCTTCCTATTGTGTAAAAAAAAGACCAACGCTGCTGGATTGCAGGGTGGTCGTAACCATGGAAACGAGCAGTGTATAATGTGATGGAAAAATGAAAAGTTGGCAAAGGAGACAATATGGACAATCATAGTACATTAGTAAGTGCCATGTACCTCCAAGTGAAATTTTTTTTTAACCCCTGAATGCATATCATACTAAAAATGGCATTATGCATCTACAGGTCTATGCCTCAGCAGCACACCCACTCCATACATGGTGGGTTCTAGCAGTATCTTATAGGCTGTACTGACACATACCTCCCAAATTTTGAAAATTGCATATAAGGACAATGTGTGCGGCGCATATAATGGAAGTTTTTTTTTATACTAGGCCACCCCTCTAAGTCCACCCAAAGCATAATTACTGGAGGCCCTGCGGCAATTTTTTTCTTGCTCTTCATTGTCCATATAATATTAGCACATATAAAGAGAGCACCAGTTGGCTATTGCTACACATCGAACCTTGTTGCGCGACACTTGTCACGGCCAGGATGGCTGAGTAGCGGGGATCCCATAGAAATGAATGGGATTGCTGCATTAGTCACAAGAAATCCAACCTTTTTGGATTTCTTTCAACTTCTGTGGTGATCCCATTCATCTGTATGGGATCCACTCTACTCAGCCATCCTGGCCGTGACAAGTGTTGTGCAACCAGGGTCGCCGTGTAGCCCCAGCCTAGTTGCAGAGCTGCATCCATGTTGCCATGTGCTCCTGGCCTGTTATAGCTTTATCCATATTGAGGTACTGGAGAGTGTAAATGCCATACTAAACGTTTGCATTCCAAAATACTACCTTTCTGTAAAAAAAAAATAGCCCTCATATAGCTATGTGACCAGAAAATTATTGCTCAAGGAAGATAGTGAAGAAAAATGAAAACTCAAAAAATGTGAAAATCTGTTGTATACTAATGGTTTATTCATTAGCTAAATGAGAAATCTCGTAGTGGCGATGCACCCTTGTCCAAAAAAACATACTTATATACCCAGCAATTGCAATTTCTGAAAGTGGTGATGGATTTGCGTCCGTAAGTAACTATACAATTTATTTCATTTTTTTTATGGAAAACACTTGGAGAATAGAACGTTGCTCAAGTGAGTGATTCCCGCTTCGAGATGCCAATCACTGTGCCATAATTTATATAGCACAAGTGATTCATCAAGCTCTCAGTCCCTGGATTCTATGAAGTGTCATCCCATATGCCCAGGCATTTAACATATATATATACATATATAGAGAGATATAGTAGCAGCGTCCATGTGGGATTCATAAGTGATGCAGGTGCCTTGGAGCCAGGTTAGTACTATCTGTGTGAGTTGCCTGGGACATATGGGGAGGCATATCAAAGGATTTTAAAGGGGTTGTCCCCATTGTCCTATATCGAGTGAATGCACGCGCAGCCACCCTCCATTCATTTTCAATAGCCGCTGGCTCGGCTATTTCTGTCGGCTCCATAGAAATCAATAGGAGCGCACAGCGCATGCACGGCCACCGCTCCCATTCATTTCTATGGAGACGACGGAGATAGCCGAGCCAGCGCTCAGCTATTTTTGGCGGCCCCATAGAAATGAATGGAGGGCGTAAGCCCATGCGCAGTGCGCCCTCCTTCACTTTCGGGGCCCCGTTCTTGATATAGTTGCAGGTCCCAGGATAGGGACCCGCACCTATAGGACAATGGGGGCATATCCTAGCAATATGCCTCCATTGTCCAAGATGGGACAACCCCTTTAATTACAGGCATTTTCCTGCTCTCTAGCGGAGAAGACCACTGAAATAAAATGCATCAATCTTCTCCACAGTATGAGGAGAAGCTATTGCTAATGGCATAGATTGTCCCCATACAGGCTCTTTGTTTTACAGCAGAATATTGATGTTAATGTTATTTATCTCTTTTTATTCCAAGGACTGTTGACAATATGGTGGACGAAGAAGAGGCTCAATCTCGGACTTCGGAGAATCCCGAAAGACCAAGACAGACCGAGACAACTTCACAGCCTCAAACTCCTCAAGACGATGAAGCAGGACCATCGACACCGGTGGAAGTATCTTCATCACCACACGTTGTACAGCCCAGTGCCAGGCGAAAGAGGAAGCAAAATCAGCCAGTTAGTGTACCAAGTACACGGGACATGATAGATTCACAAGTCCTGGACTACTTGAAACAAAACAGAGCTGAGACACCAGAAGACAGCATAATGAAGAGTCTGGGCAAGTTTTTGAGCCGGGTTGCACCAGAACGCCAACCGAGTTGTATGGCATCTTTGGCGGTATTGTTGGAAATATACATCGATGCACATGACCCATCCAAAGTGCACGATTACCTAGAGCAGGCACGGGCACGGCTTATCAGGAGACCACTGATGAGCCAACCTACTTCGATGTCTGGCAACTATCCCCAAACAAGTTTTCAATATCCCCCCCCCCAAGTCAACATTCCCAAGATTATTTTTCGCAGGATGAGAGGCCAAATTTTTCTTCACAACGGCCAATTAATCCGGAACAGGTGTATCTTCGTCCAACTTCTAATCCACCTCCTGGATCATTCACCCGTGATCTTTTCAATCTTTAATTATTGTAAAGTTAATGTTTTATGTTTTACTTGTTAAATATTTTAAATATTTTTCTCAGTAAAAATATCCAAAAACATTTCTTGAGAAGTCTCTTTTTTATGTAGTGGTTAACCAAAAATATTTGACTGAATGCCTAAATTTTACAAAAAAATTTGCTTCATGAAAATTTTATTTATAATGAAGCAAATTTCATTGTAGGTAGTGAGTTAAAGGGGTTATGCAGTTGTTTGAAACTGATCATCAGCATCTGATCGGCAGGGGTCCGACAACTGGGGTCCGACTGTTTCCGAATACAGCCATGCTCCAGGAGCGCTGTTGCCTTCTATGTGTTTTCCTCAGGCCCAGTGACGTCACGACTAGTATCACTGGCCTGGGTGGGGCTAAGCCCTGCTCACATGAATGGAACTTAATAGAATAATAACTAAGATAACTTTATTGGAGAAGGTAAAAAATGTTTGCTTGAAATGAGGTATTAGAAGGTATTTTACGCCAAATCATCATCAAAATTCTTGAAATTTCAAGAAATATTATAAGAAATTACACACTATCAATCTCAAAAAGAAATGACAGTGGATTTTGGACAATATAAAATACCTCAGCCCGCAAGCCCACATCAAGGGTCCTCATTCTCTTGCGAGTCCCTAACTAAACTAACAACAGGGGATCTAACTAACTAAAAAATAAAATTTTGGAGTAATTTAGAATCCAGAATCAAGCTGAAATGAACGACCTCCACGGATGGCTTCCAACTGCCATGGTAATGCCCCCACTTGACTGCAAAAATAGTCAGCATAGAGTTCCCGAACAGCTAGTCCAGCTGTTCCAGGTCGTCCAGTCCGGCTCTGATCAAATATGACATTAGATGTCATAATTTGATCAATTTCTACATCAGTGGAGGCATCATGAATCCTGGTGTGGTGTTGTGGAGAAGAACACAAGCCTGTATCACCAGGGTGGCATTGTCCGGATTCATTTGTATGGATGACATGAACACTCTCCACTTAGCAGAGAGTATTCCAAAAGCGCACTCCACATACCGACGGGCGCGAGTCAGCCGATAGTTGAAGATGCGCTTCCGGTCATCCAGATCGCATCTTGGGAAGGGCCGCATCATGTGTGGTGACAATGCGAATCCTTCGTCAGCCACGATCACAAATGGAGCCGGCGGACCTGAGTCAATATACAGTGCAGTTTTATTAAATGCATTGTACTGCATCAATATGCCAATTTTATTCAGCACCTTGAATGGTGTCAATATATCATGCAGTTTAATTTAATGTATTGTACTGCATTAATATATCAGTTTCATTTAAAGCATTGTATTGTGTTAATATGCCATTGTAAATTGTAAATAGCAGTGTGCAGTGTGTTTGGAGAATGAGAAGGATGGTTAATTGGACATCTGTATATAATTGCAATTTTGCTGTAGGTTAACTTTCTAAGGGCATGGTGATATTCGGTTTTTGTATTATGATATTTTACTCCTTGCGTTCACAGAGTCATAACTTTTTGCTTATACTGCGCATGTTCTGGCTACATGTTTAACCCCTTCACGCCCAGCGCCGTAATAGTATATTACTGGATGAAGTGGCTTAATGCCCAGCGCCGTAGTACTACGGCGCGCTGATCGGGTGGGTGCAGGAGCTGCACCCGCCCGATCAGCGGCGGGGGTCAGGCTGTGCCCAGTAGCCGGGCCCCTGCTGTATGCGCCGGCATTGGTGAAAACAGCCATTTTTTGGTCACCTTCCCTTACAAAAAGTCTAATAGCAGGCGATGAAAAAGGCATATTTACCCCAAAATGGTACCAATCAAACCGTCATCTTGTCCCGCAAAAAATGAGACCCTACCTAAGACAATCGCCTAAAAAAATAAAAAAAATATGGCTCTCAGAAAATGGCAACACAAAAAAAGATTTTATTTTGTTCAAAAATGCATCTAATGTGTAAAACTTACCAAAAATAAAAATGTTAGACATATTGGGTATTGCCGCATCCAAAACAACCTGCTCTATAAAAATATCACATTATATTCCCCCTCAGGTGAATGCTGTAAATTTTTTTTTTAAACTATGCCAAAACAGCCATTTTTTTCCTCTTGCCTCACAAAAAGTGTAATACCACGCGATCAAAAAAGCGTATGTACCCCAAATTGGTACCAATCAAACCATCATCTCGTCCAGCAATAAATGAGACCCTACCTAAGAAAATCGCCCCAAAAATAAAAAAAATATGACTCTCAGAAAATGGTAGCACAAAAACAAGATTTACAGTGCCTTGCAAAAGTATTCGCCCCCTGGAACTTTTCAACCTTTTGCCACATTTCAGGCTTCAAACAAAAATATATAAGATTTTAAATTTTTGGTGAAGAATCAACAAGTGGGTCACAATTGTGAAGTGGAACGAAATTTATAGGATTATTTAAACAATTTTTGTAATAATAAATCTGAAAAGTTGGGCGTGCAAAACTATTCGGCCCATTTACTTTCAGTTCAGAAAACTCACTCCAGAAGTTCATTGAGGATCTCTGAATGATCCAATGTTGTCCTAAATGACTGATGAAGATAAATAGAATCCACCTGTGTGTAATCAAGTCTCCGTATAAATGCACCTGCTCTGTGATAGTCTCAGGGTTCTGTTTAAAGCACAGAGAGCATCATGAAGACCAAGGAACACACCAGGCACGCCCCACTTTTCAGTTTTATTATTACAAAAAAAGTTTAAATAATCCAATAAATTTCATTCCACTTCACAATTGTGGCCCACTTGTTGATTCTTCACCAAAAATTTAAAATGTTATATCTTTTTGTTTGAAGCCTGAAATGTGGCAAAAGGTTGAAAAGTTCCAGGGGGCCGAATACTTTCGCAAGGCACTGTAATTCTGTTCAAAAATGCATCTATGTGTAAAACATAACAAAAAGAAAAATGTTAGACATATTGGGTATCGCCGCGTCCGTAACAACTTGCTCTATAAAAATATTACATTATATTGCTCCTCAGGTGAACACTGTAAAAAATGTTTTTAAAAAAACTATGACAAAACAGCCATTTTTTGTCACCTTGCCTCACAAAAAGTGTAACACCAAGCGATTAAAAAGTCTTATGTACCCCAAATTGGTACCAATGAAATGGTCACCTCATCCCGCAAAAAATAAGACCCCACATAAGAAAATAACTCAAAAAATAAAAACCAATGGCACCCGCAAACCAATCCATCAAAATCTGTGCTGCAAAATCCATATGGCCCTCCTTCCGTTCCCCCACCTCCCATGTGCCCCCACAGCAGTTTACCAGCACATATGGGGTGTTACCGTATTCAGGAGAAAATGGGGAACAAATTATGCGGTGCTTTTTCTCCTGTTAGCCCTTGTGAAAATGAAAAATCTGGGGCTAAAGCAACATTTTATTGGAAGAAATGAAACTTTTCATTTTCACAGCCAAGTGTTTCCAAATTCCGTAAAATGCTTAGGGGTCAAAGTAGTCTGTACACCCCTTAATATATTAATGGAAGGGTGTAGTTTCCAAAATGGGGTCACTTTTTGAGGGTCTCAGCTCTCGGGGTACGTCACGGTCTCTCAATTACAAAATGATGCCTAAAACCCATTCTAGCAAAATCTGCCTCCAAAATCTGTATGGGGCTCCTTTCCTTCTGATCACTGCCACGTGCCCATAGAGCAGTTTACCACCACATATGGGGTATTTCTGTAAACTGAAGAATCAGAGAAATGTATATTGAGGTTTAGTTTGCTGTTAACCCTTGCTGTGTTGCAAGAAAAAATTAATTAACATGAAAAATGTGCATAAAAATGAAATTTTGAAATTTCACCTCCATTTTTATTTAATTCTTGTAGAACACCTAAAGAGTTAACAAAGTGTGTAGTTTCTAAAACGGGGTCATTTATGGGTGGCTTCCATTACGTATATCACTTTATATCTCAAAATCACTTTATATCTGAATTGGTGCTTAAAAAATGGTTTGGGCAATATTTTTGAAAATTTGAAAAATGGCTTCTAAACTTCTAAGCTTTCTCACGTCCTAAAAAAGTAAAATGACATGTATAAAATGATGCCAACATAAAGAAGACATATGGGGAATATAAAATAACTATTTTTGGAGGTATTACTATGTATTTTGAAAGTAGAGAAATTGAAATTTGGAAATTTGCTAATTTTTCTAAATTTTTGCTAAATTTGGAATTTGTTTATAAATAAAAATGAAATTTTGTTACTTTTTGCTACAAATTTACTACTGTCGTGAAGTACAATATGTGACGAGAAAACAATCTCAGAATGGCCTGGATAAGTAAAAGCGTTCCAAAGTTATTACCACATAAAGTGACACATGTCAGATTTGCAAAACATGGCCTGGGCAGGAAGGTGAAAACTGTCCCGGGGTTGAAAGGGTTAAATGGTATAAAGCCGTAACCCTTTAGGAAAAAGGTCAGAAGCGCATTCTCAAGGGGGATGCCTCATGTAGGGACCTAATCTGTATTTTCCCGATCAAGCATCTGACTGCTGTCACTGAAAGGGCTACCCAACTGATGTGTCACTGTCAGATGAAGTTTACTCAATCGGCGATGTAAGTTCTTTATTAGAGATGAGCGAGTACTAAAATGCTCGGGTGCTCGTTATTCGAGACGAATTTTTCCCGATACTCGGGTGCTCATTTCGAGTAACGAACCCCATTGAAGTCAATGGGAGACTCGAGCATTTTTGCGGGGGACCAAAGCTCTTCACAGGGAAGTTTGCCTGAAAACCTGGAAACCTCAGAAAATGATGGAAACACCACGGAAATGGACAGGAAACAGCAGGGGCAGCATGCATGGATGCCTCTGAGGCTGCTTAATCCCACCATTACCCCAAATCCTCAGGCAACAGCCTGGTGGTTACCCTCATGGCAATTGTGCTCACCCAGACCAAGAAAGGCGAGGCACATGCCCATCACATGTTAGGGAAGCACCCAACTAGGTGCAACGAAGGTCCATCACCGCCTGCAGGTGACACCACTGCTCATGCTGGCACTGCAGCTAAAATCAAGTTTAGTATCTGTTCTTATCAGTTGCTGTGCCTGCTGGTGGTATAGTGGTGAGCATAGCTACTTCCCAAGCAGTTGATGCGGGTTCGATTCCCATCTATCGCAGGAGGCAATTCAGAATCAGTACAATATCTAATATGTCCCCCTACCCGGCAAAATTGTTTGGAGAGAGGGCATGTGGGGGGGGAAGGAGGTTTTGCTGGAAGAGCCAGAGGAGTGCCCCCTGGGCTAGCGTGTGTGGTGGTGACAACAGCTGGAATGCATTTGGAAATGCTCTAGCATCAGCCGGTGCAGTATCGATTCTTCTCAGTTTAATACCCTATACGTCCCCTATCTTGGGACCCTATATTTAATGGATATTTCAAACACGGAAAAGGGAAAAAGAGCTTGCTCTGGCCAGGGGAGTGTCTTTCCCACTGCAGCTAAGGGGACGTGTCCATGCTCTGCCTATCACAGGTCATGAGGCAGATAAAAGAAGAACAAAAACAAACATGAGTACAACTTCGGATACGTCCCCTATCCGGCTAAATTGTTTGTAGAGTGGGCCTGTAGGTGGGGGGGGCAGGGTGGGGCAAGGAGGTTTCGCTGGAAGAGCCAGAGGAGTGCCCCCTGGGCTAGCGCGTGTGGTGGTGACAACAGCCAGAATGGATTTAGCAAAACTGTTGCATCAACCGGTATGGTATCGATTCTTCTCAGTTTAATACCGTATACGTCCCCTATCTTGGGACCCTATATTTAATGGATATTTCAAACACGGAAAAGGGAAAAAGAGCTTGCTCTGGCCAGGGGAGTGTCTTTCCCACTGCAGCTAAGGGGACGTGTCCATGCTCTGCCTATCACAGGTCATGAGGCAGATAAAAGAAGAACAAAAACAAACATGAGTACAACTTCGGATACGTCCCCTATCCGGCTAAATTGTTTGTAGAGTGGGCCTGTAGGTGGGGGGGGGCAGGGTGGGGCAAGGAGGTTTCGCTGGAAGAGCCAGAGGAGTGCCCCTGGGCTAGCGCGTGTGGTGGTGACAACAGCCAGAATGGATTTAGCAAAACTGTTGCATCAACCGGTATGGTATCGATTCTTCTCAGTTTAATACCGTATACGTCCCCTATCTTGGGACCCTATATTTAATGGATATTTCGAACACGGAAAAGGGAAAAAGAGCTTGCTCTGGCCAGGGGAGTGTCTTTCCCACTGCAGCTAAGGGGACGTGTCCATGCTCTGCCTATCACAGGTCATGAGGCAGATAAAAGAAGAACAAAAAAAACATCAG
>ONZH01018845.1:0-18344 GCA_900303285.1 Rhinella marina | reverse complement strand
CTCAAAACTACCCCAATTTGCCTGAGCTGCTGGTGAAGGTGCATCGCCTGTGTGCCTATTTCCGAAAGTCACCTACAGCTTCCGCCGGTCTGGCAACGCTGCAGCAGCGATTGCACTTGCCACTGCTGTGGGACCTGAGCACGCGCTGGAACTTCAGCAGCAGAGGGCAATAGTTGAATACCAGCTGCAACACGGTCGTCGCCTTTCCAGTCAGCTTCCGCTCTTCAGAAGCGATGAGTGGGCATGTATGTCTGACCTCTGTGAGGTTTTATGCAACTTTGATGAATGTACACAGATGGTGAGCGGCAATAGTGCTATTATCAGCGTAACCATCCCACTTCTGTGTCTACTCACAATAAAGGCGGACGCTTTGCATGTGGAAGAGGTGGAAATGGGGGAAGACACTACACAGGTTGATAGCCAGACCAACCTCGGTTTGTCTACTCAGCGTGAATTGGAGGAGGAGAAGGAGCAGGAGACGGTTGCCCCTGCTACAGAGGGTAGTACCAATAGCAGGTTTACGCCATCTCTTCGGCGTGGATGGGCAGAAGAGGAAGAAGAGGACGAGGAGATTGAGAGTCATCCTCCTGGTTAGGAGAGCAAAACCTTGTCTGTTGGGACTATGCTGCCTTTCCCGTGACTCACGCATTTTAGCCAACACTGATTACTGGTTGTTCACCCTTCTCGACCCCCGCTACAAAGAGAACTTCTCATCTCTTATTCCTGTGGTGGAGAGGACTAGCAAAATGGTGCAATACCAGAAGGCCCTTGTGGAAAAATTGCTTCAAAAATTTCCAGCTGACAACGCTGGCGGCAGAGTACGTAGTTCCTTGGGCACCCAAGGAGGGAAGACGAGGGGAACACACAGCCGTTCCAACAGAGGCAGGGCAACACTCTCTAAGGCCTGGGACAGTTTCATGACACCCCGCCAGCACCATCACCCTGATGAGCGGCCTAGTGTCAAAATGAGGGAAAAGTTTTGGAAGATGGTGAAGGAGTACCTAGCTGACAGTGTCAACGTCCTCAGTGATCCCTCTGTGCCTTATAATTATTGGGTTTCTAAGCTGGACACGTGGCACAAACTAGTGCTCTATGCCTTTTATATGATGGCTTGCCCTGCTGCCAGCGTTTTGTCTGAGCGGGTATTTAGTGCCACTGGAGACATAATAACTGATAAACGCATCCGCCTGTCAACTGAAAATGCTGACAGGTTGACGCTTATCAAAATGAACAAGGCCTGGATTGCCCTTGACTTCGCTACCCTACCAGAGGAAAGCGGCTAAACATAAAGGAACTTTATATGTGGCTTTTAGGGTGTATTGAATAAACTGTATTCCCATGCACCCCTTCCTCTTCTCGTCCTCTTCCTCCTCTTCCTCCATCATATCAAACCACTTATTAGGGTACCCTCGCCTTTAAATTTTTAAGAGGCTCACCAGCAGGCCCTCACCCATAATTTTATAGACGGTCACCAGCCGACCCTCACCCATAATTTTTTAGACGGTCTCCAGCAGGCCCTCACCCAAAATATTTTAGACGGTCAGATCAGCAGCAGGCCCTCACCCCTAATTTTTTAACCTAAAAAATTAACCTCACTGTGGTCCTCCTCCTGACATGTTGACCTAACAAGAACCTGTCTTGCGTTGCCCTGCAAACTGGGACATGAAGCTAGGAGTTTTGGATGACTTTGTTTCTTGTGCTCTACCAGCAGACACAGTTTCACTGCGCCCAGAGTCATGGCCTCTGCGTGCACCATCAGCAGCGTGCCCACTTCCCTGTCCCTTACTGCTCGCCTTGCTCATATTAAATGGTATATATGCAAGTTTGTCACAAGTACAGTAGCGAAGATTTTGTTTAAGTGTGTGAGCAGAAAAATTTCACCGACTATCACAAATATTTAGAATGCGCAAATGTTATGCAGCACATGCAGCGCAGGTAATGTCGCTGTCACCAACAGCAGGAAACATTTCACCGAATGTCTGAAATATTTAGGATACACAAATGTTATACAGCAGACACAGCGCAGGTAATGTCGCCTTGATTAGCGGCAGAAAAAAATAAACACTGGATGTCAGGTATTTAGGATACAGAAATGTTATACTGCATGTGCAGCACAGGTAATGTCACATTACCTGTGCTGCGTGTGCAGTATAACGTTTGTGTATTCCAAATACCTGACATCTGGTGTATTGTTTTCTGCCGCTATTCAAGGCGACATTACCTGCGCTGTGTCTGCTGTATAACATTTGCACAAGGAGGGACCGATAGTGTTGGGATAGAAATTGTCTAGGCAGTGCTAGTTGTTCTGTTTAAAAGACCCAAAAGCCCTTTAAGAACTATTGTTATATCTGGCTGCAATATTTTTGTTTTTTGTTTTGGGGCAAAAATTGCGCAAGTTAGCCTGACCTTAACACCACCTGCACAGCGTGTGCATTATAAAGTTTCTGTATCCTAAATACCTGACATCCAGAGTCATTCTTTATGCCGCTAATCAAGGCGACATTACCTGTGCTGCGTGCACAGTATAACGTTTCTGTATCCTCAATACCTGACTTCCAGTGTCATTTTTTCTGCCGTTCGGACAGATTACTGGGAGGGGCTGGAGAAGATCCAGCAGTCATGGTCCATATCTGTACCAATGACAAAGTTAGAGGTAGGGGGAGTGTCCTTAAAAATGATTTTAGGGATCTAGGGCATAAGCTTTGGGCAAGGACCTCCAAGGTAGTGTTTTCCGAAATACTGCCTGTACCACGAGCCACACAAGAAAGGCAGCGGGAGATTAGGGAGGTAAACAAGTGGCTCAAGAACTGGTGTAGGAAGGAGCGGCTACAGGCTCTACCGTAGGGATGGGCTGCACCTCAATGGGGAAGGGGCAGCTGTTTTGGGGGAGAAGATGGCTAGAAGGCTGGAGGAGTGTTTAAACTAGGGACTGGGGGGGAGGGTAACTACATTATAGGAGGGGAAGATAGTGCAGATAGAGACCTGGGGCAAGGTAATGGAACTGGGGGAGGAATGGAAGGAGGAACTAGAACAGATCAGAAGGAAAGGTGTAGGGTAAGAAATATACATCAACCTCTTAATTGTATGTACACTAATGCCAGAAGCCTAGCTAATAAAACTGGTGAACTGGAATTAGTGATGTGTGAGGAGGACTATGACATAGTGGGAGTAACTGAGACATGGCTGGATGATAGCTATGACTGGGCAGTTAATGTACAGGGTTACAATCTTTTTAGAAAGGATCGTCAAAACCGGAGAGGGGAGGGGTCTGCCTTTATGTAAAGTCATGCCTAAAGCCCACACTCCGGGAAGATATAAGTGAGGGACATAAAGATGTGGAGTCACTGTGGGTAGAAATAAATGGAGCCAAAAACAATAATAAAATACTAATAGGGGTTTATTATAAACCACCCAATATATCAGAGACCACAGAAAATCTACTTCTAAATGAAATAGACGAGGCGGCAAATCATAATGAGGTCGTTATTATGGGGGACTTCAACTACCCAGATATATACTGGGAAACTGAAACCTGTACATCTCATAAAGGAAACAGGTTCTTGGAAATAATCAAAGACAATTACCTTTCCCAACTGGTTCAGGACCCCACTAGAGGGACGGCCATACTGGACTTAGTATTAACCAATAGACCTGACAGAACATGAGGAGGTAAGTTCTAGACTTGACCGCGGCGACTCAATGGATGTCGTATATTTGGACTTCTCCAAAGCGTTTGACATGGTACCACATAAAAGGTTAGTATACAAAATGAGAATGCTTGGCCTGGGAGAAAATGTCTGTATGTGGGTAAGTAACTGGCTTAGTGATAGAAAACAGAGGGTGGTTATTAACGGTACATACTCAGATTGGGTCACTGTCACTAGTGGGGTACCACAGGGGTCTGTATTGGGTCCTATTCTCTTCAATATATTTATTAATGATCTTGTAGAAAGCTTGCACAGTAAAATATCAATTTTTGCAGATGACACTAAACTGTGTAAAGTAATTAACACAGAGGAGGACAGTGCACTGCTACAGCAGGATCTGGATAGACTGGAGGCTTGGGCAGAAAAGTGGCAGATGAGGTTTAACACTGACAAATGTAAGGTTATGCATATGGGAAGGAATAATGCAAGTCACCAGTACATACTAAATGGTAAAGCATTGGGTAACTCTGACATGGAAAAGGACCTAGGAATTTTAGTGAACAGCAAACTAAGCTGCAGAAACCAGTGTCAGACAGCTGCTGCCAAGGCCAATAAGATAATGGATTGCATCAAAAGAGGCATAGATGCCCGTGATGAGAACATAGTCCTGCCACTTTACAAATCACTAGTCAGACCACATATGGAGTACTGTGTACAGTTCTGGGCTCCTGTGAACAAGGCAGACATAGCAGAGCTGGAGAGGGTTCAGAGGAGGGCAACTAAAGTAATAACTGGAATGGGTGGACTACAGTACCCAGAGAGATTATCAAAATTAGGCTTATTCACTTTAGAAAAAAGACGACTGAGGGGAGATCTAATAACTATGTATAAATATATCAGAGGTCAGTACAGAGATCTCTCCCATCATCTATTTATCCCGAGGACTGTGACTGTGACGAGGGGACATCCTCTGCGTCTGCAGGAAAGAAGGTTTGTACATAAACATAGAAGAGGATTCTTTACGGTAAGAGCAGTGAGACTATGAAACTGTCTGCCTGAGGAGGTGGTGATGGTAAGTTCACTAAGAGAGTTCAAGAAGGGCCTGGATGTATTTCTGGAGGGTAATAATATTACAGGTTATAGTTACTAGAGATGGGTCGTTGATCCAGGGAGTTATTCTGATTGCCTGACTGGAGTCGGGAAGGAATTTTTCCCCCTAAAGTGAGGAAAATTGGCTTCTACCTCACAGGGGTTTTTTTGCCTTCCCCTGGATCAACTTGTAGGAAAACAGGCTGAACTGGATGGACAGATGTCTTTTTTCGGCCTTACAAACTATGTTACTATGTTACTATGTTAATCAAGGCGACATTACCTGTGCTGCATGTGCATTATAACGTTTCTGTTTCCTAAATACCTGACATCCAGTGCCATTTTTTATGCCGCTAATCAGGACGACATTACCTGTGCTACGTGTGCAGTATAATGTTTTTGAATCCTAAACACCTGACATCCAGTGTCATTTTTTCTGCTGCTAATCAAGGCGACATTACCTGTGCTGCGTGTGCAGTAAAATGTTTCTGTATCCTAAATACCTGAAATCCAGTGTCATTTTTTCTGCCGCTAATCAAGGCGACATTACCTGTGCTGTGTGTGCAGTATAACGTTTTTGTATCCTAAATACCTGACATCAATTGTCATTTTTTTCTGCCGCTAAACAAGGCGACATTAGTAATTAGCAGCAGAAAAAAATACACTGAATTTCAGGTATTTAGGATACATAAACGTTATACTGCACACGCAGCACAGGTAATGTCGTCTTGATTAGCGGCAGAAAAAATGACACCAGATGTCAGGTATTTGGGATACACAAACGTTATACAGCAGATGCTGCTCAGGTGGTATTAAGATCAGGATAATTTGCGCAATTCTTGCCCTCCAATAAAAAATATATTGCAGCCAGATGAAACAATAGTCTTTAAAAGGACTTTTGGGTCTTTTAAAACAAAAATCTAACCCTGCCTAACAAATTCCTATCCTTACACTATCTGTCCCTCCATGCGCAAACGTTCTACAGCAGACGCAGCACAGGTAATGTCGCCTTGAATAGCAGCAGAAAACAATACACCGGATGTCAGGTATTTGAGACACACAAACGTTATACTGCACACGCTGCGCAGGTGGTGTTAAGGTCAGGCAAACTTGCGCAATTTTTGCCCCAAAACAAAACAAAATATTGCAGCAAGATATAACAATAGTCCTTAAAAGGACTTGTGGGTCTTTTAAACAGAACAACTAGCCCTGCCTAGCCAATTTCTATCCCTACATTATCTGTGCTTCCTTGAGCAAACGTTATACTGCACACGCAGCACAGGTAATGTCGCATTGATTTGCGGCAGAAAAAATGACACCGGATGTCAGGTATTTAGGATACAAATCCGAATTTCTAGGCACAAATCATTTTTTCCTGAAATGACAGTAAAGAAAAACATACTCATCCATTCTTGATTGAAGAAAATGCACCTTTTCTTACGTGCTTACGTTTGATTACGCCCACTCTATACAATGGAATGCATTTCATTACAAAGTAATTCGTAACTATTGAATTTCTTGTCTAAGTTTGAAGAAGCAGCGTATTTGGTTACAGTGTACGGATTCCGTATGTGTTGCAATGAAAAGTATTGAAGACCAGAAAAACAATAAAATAAATAAATAAAATGCAGTATATGACAAATATTACAAGTATTAGGACATTTGTAACAGTTCAAGTATTCCTAAACTGCCTATTATGTTTTTTAATTGTCTTATATTTTAGTATATTTATGGCTTTAATTTAAATAACATGGCACGCTAAGAAAAACTTTTAAAGGGGTTGTATGGGATTTAAAAAGAGACAGTGCCACTCTTATCTATAGACTATACCTGATATTGCAGCCCAACCATATCCAATTGTACGGTATAAGGCTGAACTGCAATACTAGATATACCCCATAGAAAGGAGTAAAAGTGTTTAAAATTATTATACTGCTGCCATACTATTTTTTCACATGCAATTTCTACCAGTTATTTGAACTTTGCATTTGTGACTATATCATACAGTAATTTATTAGCATTATTGAAGGTTCTCTACTAACTTTCTTGTCACTTCAAGGTCAATAGATAATGTGTTATCGAGGTAAGTGAACAGTTAGGTTAAGTAATAGTGGTACATTCCTTGCTTCACACATAGTTATTACCACAGTTTGCTATTATTATCTATGATCTGAAAATTGATATTTATTTTCACTTGTGGACCATACCCCAAGGGCCCACTCTAAGCATATTACTTTGTCAGAAGACATTCCCTAACTGTATGCAGAGACATATATTACCACAATGTCTTCTTGGCAAATATTTGAGCCTTTAATATCAGAGGTATATATATATTTTAGAGCTCTACAATCATAAACATGACCTAAACTGATTTTTTAGATTACTTATTTGAAAGAAAGAAGATACAATAGCAAAAGTCATGCCAAGAACGTTCCTTTGGCGCCAGCCTTCCATTTTTTTAGTAACACAGTGCTCACATAGGGTTACTGGAATGGATCAGTTTTCTATTTCATTAATATTTTACACTTAGATGTAGAACATAAAGACCCATTGGGTACAGAAGTTTGTACTGAAAAAAAACAAGTTTTCTGAATGTTCTTAAAATTATCTTAACCTAAAACTAAGAGTTGCATTCATTGGTGTCCATACTGAGTTCTCTGTACTGTTTCGTTAGTCATATGCTCCACTAGATGAACTTGAAGCTAATCTGTCACCATATGAAGTTGCACTGATTTTTTTTATTTGTCGATTTGCTTCAAAATGCAGAATATTTTTTTTCCATTAACAACTTTTTACAATGTTGTTGTTGTAGAGCCTGTGCCACTCCTTCACATAGCTAGCTGTTCTGCTGCTTCTGATAAGGATCTGACAGCATGCGGCTTCTGGCCGTGTCAGTTCTCTACACTTGAATTCCTTTCTTTCAGTGTTTGAAATAGCAGAGGAGATTTTTAAACATCAGATGTGTGTTAAAAGGGGTAGGGAAGATGCATCCAAGGCTTCAGGGTAGGTAGATCACACAAGATGTGATATATCCCAGTGTAAATAGGGAGGAAAGCACACAAGGAAGTCAGAAGGGGTATGGGGATGAATCACATAGGCTGTGAAAGGCTATATTCACACAACATCTTTTGCAGAATTAATTTGTTATGGATTAGGCACCAAAAAGTTGATGCGCAGACTCGCAAAATGCCACCGGTTATAGCTTTGACTGTGTCAAGAGCTTTCTTGGGTGGTCACGACTATGAATCATAACTGTGTAGCCTCCCATTACAAACAATGGGAGGAAGATTTTGTGTGGCTGCTGACAATTTTTTTTGTCAGGGAATCCATGCCAAATTCTGTGTTAAAAGATACCATGTGATATGGGCCTAGCAGTGTAAAGAGAAAGAAAAGCACAGGAGAATTATACACTCTCCGCTCCCCGATTAGCTTTCTCATGAGACGTTGAAAAATAAATCCTACAGAGATTATGGTGTACTGATACATGAGAGAGAGTGAAGGCATTACTGGGAACAACGAGGGGTGAAGCAGTACTTTGATCTGGTACTCCACGCCTTCCTTCTTTGGTATTTATGTTTTCTTTGATTTTGATTTATGTTTCCTTTGTGCATTCATTTTAATATTCGGTTGTTTTTATACCGATCTTATATTTTGGGCACATATAGGTGATGTAATTTATCTACAATATCATTTTTCTATTACTATTTTTTGGTAGGTAGTATTTGTCTTGTTGTGGAGCTTTTTGTTTGGGAGGTGTCCCTGCAGGACGGCGTCCCTGCATTTTCCATTTTCCCTTATATATGTATCCTACTGTCTGTGAATCATTGATATATGTTTTTTAACTAATAAAGTATTCTGATATCACAATGTGTGGATATTATTACTGATAGGTGTTCTATTATTCTTTCAGATCCACTTCGTTGATTCGTTATGAATCAAGTTTTTTGGTGTTTATTTGATCTGGTACTGTAGCTGCTGCACTTGGAGAGCCACACCACCTATCACAACATTCCAAATGGATTTTGGTGATTACAGTCCTCTGAACTGACACTGTGGCTGCCATTCCACCAACATTACTCATGTTTATTTTTTGGTTTTCCTAATGATAAAGAGGACCTCAAAGCGTACCCCACAAGGCAAGTCAACCAATTAAGACAAGTTTTTCTTGAGACATTCTGGATCTCCTGACCTTTGAGAAATGGAACTATTTTACATGCTTCATTGAGTTAAGCTGTGTGGGATATTGTAAATCTCTTATTTCAGTTGAATGCTTTTTTTTAGGTGTCTCTGTCAGAAGTTGATACAAAATAGTGAAATAAAGTTGATGAAAGTGTTTTCTGTCTTTGTGAGCTATCCTTGGGTATATAGGAAGGAGTTGTTCCTTTGGAATAAGACAGCAGGAGTTATAATTACTAGAGATGAGCGAGTAGTGTTCGATCGAGCCGGTATTCGATCGAATACTACGCTATTCGGCATACTCGATTTCGATCGAGTATAACGGCGATGGCGCACTTAGAATTCGTTTCCCCTCCCACCTTCCCTGGCGCTTTTTTTCCACCAATCACCATGCAGGGGGGTATGACAGGCCCGCGGAGCACGCTGGCAGCGCGAAAACGGCGTCTACATGGATTGGCTGGAAAAACCCCGTGACCTCGAATCATAAAAACTCAGCTCTTCCTGCTCGTTCGCATATGCTGCGTGAACTTAGTCAGGGACAGAGGCTGGAGAAGGGAGAGATAGGTTTTAGCTGTTGGACAGGCAGGAGCGTGATTAAAAGCCCTTATCAGGGCTACTATAGTGCAGTACAGTGATAGCTTTACTACCATATACACTCTGCAGAGAACGGCTGCTGTATTCAGGGATAGCTGCTGGAGTAGGGACAGAGAGAGGCATTAGTGGTGTATTAGGTGCTCTGCTACATACCAAACTATATTTGGCACTACTGTTCTGCGTTCTTTTTGGCTGCAAAACCCTGTTATATACCTAGTGTGTACATGCACCATCTGATCTTCTGGCAGTATACGGCTGTGTACATTTTTTTTTTTTAAATACAGTTTCTTTGGCTCTAGTGTTCTGGGTTCTGTGTGCCTGCAATACCCTTTTTGTATACCAGGTGTAAATACCCACCGTCTGACCTGTTAGTACACGGCTGTGTACCTAGAAATATAAAAAAAAAAGGCATTTTATTTGGCACCTGTACTGTGCGTTCTGCGTGCTTGCAAAAATCTTGTATATACGTGGTGTTAATACACACCGTCTGACCTGTTAGTACACGACTGTGTACCTAGAAATATTTAAAAAAAAGGCCTTTTATTTGGCACCTGTACTGTGCGTTCTGCGTGCCTGCAAAAATCTTGTATATACGTGGTGTTAATACACACCGTCTGACCTGTTAGTACACGGCTGTGTACCTAGAAATATATAAAAAAAAGGCATTTTATTTGGCACCTGTACTGTGCGTTCTGCGTGCCTGCAAAAATCTTGTATATACGTGGTGTTAATACACACCATCTGACCTGTTAGTACAAGGCTGTGTACCTAGAAATATTTAAAAAAAAAGGCCTTTTATTTGGCACCTGTACTGTGCGTTCTGCGTGCTTGCAAAATTATTTTATATACGTGGTGTTAATACACAGCGTCTGACCTGTAAGTACACGGCTGTGTACCTAGAAATATTTTAAAAAAAGGCCTTTTATTTGGCACCTGTACTGTGCATTCTGCGTGCCTGCAAAAATCTTGTATATACGTGGTGTTAATACACACCGTCTGACCTGTTAGTACAAGGCTGTGTACCTAGAAATATATAAAAAAAAAGGCATTTTATTTGGCACCTGTACTGTGCGTTCTGCGTGCCTGCAAAAATCATGTATATACGTGGTGTTAATACACACCGTCTGACCTGTTAGTACACGGCTGTGTACCTAGAAATATTAAAAAAAAGGCATTTTATTTGGCACCTGTACTTTGCGTTCTGCGTGCTTGCAAAATTATTTTATATATGTGGTGTTAATACACACCGTCTGACCTGTTAGTACACGGCTGTGTACCTAGAAATATAAAAAAAAAGGCATTTTATTTGGCACCTGTACTGTGCGTTCTGCGTGCCTGCAAAAATCTTGTATATACGTGGTGTTAATACACACCGTCTGACCTGTTAGTACAAGGCTGTGTACCTAGAAATATTTTAAAAAAAGGCCTTTTATTTGGCACCTGTACTGTGCGTTCTGCGTGCCTGCAAAAATCTTGTATATACGTGGTGTTAATACACAGCGTCTGACCTGTTAGTACACGGCTGTGTACCTAGAAATATTTTAAAAAAAGGCCTTTTATTTGGCACCTGTACTGTGTGTTCTGCGTGCCTGCAAAAATCTTGTATATACGTGGTGTTAATACACACCGTCTGACCTGTTAGTACAAGGCTGTGTACCTAGAAATATATAAAAAAAAGGCATTTTATTTGGCACCTGTACTGTGCGTTCTGCGTGCCTGCAAAAATCTTGTATATACGTGGTGTTAATACACACCGTCTGACCTGTTAGTACAAGGCTGTGTACCTAGAAATATTAAAAAAAAGGCCTTTTATTTGGCACATGTACTGTGCGTTCTGCGTGCTTGCAAAATTATTTTATATACGTGGTGTTAATACACAGCGTCTGACCTGTTAGTACACGGCTGTGTACATAGAAATATTAAAAAAAAGGCATTTTATTTGGCACCTGTACTGTGCGTTCTGCGTGCCTGCAAAAATCATGTATATACGTGGTGTTAATACACACCGTCTGACCTGTTAGTACACGGCTGTGTACCTAGAAATATTAAAAAAAGGCATTTTATTTGGCACCTGTACTTTGCGTTCTGCGTGCTTGCAAAATTATTTTATATATGTGGTGTTAATACACACCGTCTGACCTGTTAGTACACGGCTGTGTACCTAGAAATAAAAAAAAGGCATTTTATTTGGCACCTGTACTGTGCGTTCTGCGTGCCTGCAAAAATCTTGTATATACGTGGTGTTAATACACACCATCTGACCTGTTAGTACACGGCTGTGTACCTAGAATTATTTAAAAAAAGGCATTTTATTTGGCACCTGTACTGTGCGTTCTGCGTGCTTGCAAAATTATTTTATATACGTGGTTTTAATACACACCGTCTGACCTGTTAGTACACGGCTGTGTACGCCAAATATTGTAACAAAAAAAAAAAAATGCGGAGGGCTAGCGAAATTGGACGTGGACGTGGACGAGGACAGGGGCGCGGAAATGCTGTTGGGGGCCTTGTTGAAGACAGTGGGGATACAATGCGTGCTGGTGAGGGGCAGCCAGGATTCCGATCATCAAGAATCCCTGCCTTTATGGGACAGTTAGCAGGGCATGGGTTACACCGCTGTTGAGGCCTGAGCAGTGTGAACAGGTGGTGCAATGGATAGCCGATAGCGCTTCCACACAGTTGTCCACCAGCCAGTCATCCACACAGTCTCACTCTGACCCTCCTTCCTCCACACCTGGCCAACAGAGTCAACCCACCCTTGACCTCTCCCAGGAGCTCTTTTCGGGTCCTTTTTCAGATGTGCCAGAAGAATCCCTGGAGCTACCAGAGGAATTTGTTTGTAGTGATGCCCAACCACTTGAGTATTCGCCATCTCCTGCTGATGTGGACCCTGAACCAGCATCTGTTATCATGAGCGATGATGATGATGATGAGACGCAGTTGCCATCAAGGGAGGCTGTTGGAATGTCCAGTGGGCAGGAGGAGGAGCAGAGTGAGGAAGTGGAAGAGGAGGTGGTGGATGACGAAATGACCGACCCCACTTGGCCAGGGGTGATGTCCAGCGGGGAAAGCAGTGGAGAGGTGGTGGTCTGCGCAGCACCGAAAAAGGCAGCAAGAGGCAGAGGGATGTCCAGAGGCAGAGGGATGTCCACAGGCAGAGGGATGTCCAGAGGCAGAGGACAGTCCAGACAGAGACGTGAGGCCACAGCCAGCAGGGCCGAATCTGTTCCCGGCAGCAGGCAGTCGCGCAAAGCTCCCCCATCGAGGCCTCGTACTTCTGTGGTGTGGAGATTTTTTAATGTTTGTGCGGATGACAAACTGAGCGCGGTTTGCACACTCTGCCACTCAAAACTGAGTAGGGGCTCTAAGAAGAGCAATATGACAACCTCAGGCATGCGGCATCACTTGGAAGTCAAGCACTGGGCTGAGTGGGAGAGAGCAAACGCAATACAACCTGCGCAAGGTCTTCCTGCCACTGCGGTCCAGACCTCCAGCCAGGACACCTCCACATCTGCCTCTGCCTCGGCTACTTTGGGGCCTTCTCCTTCAGCCTCCCCTTCTCCTGCATCTTCGCCTGCATCTTCGCCTGCACCTTCACACTCCTTGTCACGAGGGGGTAGACAAGGGTAGTGTGCCCTGAGCTAACCCCTCCTTCTCTCCCTGCCTACTTGCCTCAAACGGCCCTAGGTAGCCGCGGACAACCACGAAGGCGGTCCCTACACTGTATAAGTGCGCAGGAAGGGAGAGGGTACACAGGGACAGACAAAACACAGACGTAACAAAACACAATATAGAATGGTCAGCTAGCCGGGTCAAACACAGGAGGTCACGTAAATACCGAGGGGTCAAGCAGAGAGAAGTCAAAAGTCCAAAGTCCGAAATCCAAATCCAAGTAAACAATCCAATAACTGAGAACGCACAAGCACTGATCAATGGTGTAAGCAAATCACAGGCATCTGAGTGAGGCAGTTGCCATCTTTAAATAGCCCGCCCAGGATCATGTGATGTGGCCAGCATCACATGACCTGAGGCGGAGCAAGCTGTCCAAACAATATGTAAAGTAGCCATGTGGTGTGATCAGCACCACATGGCTAAACCCAAACAGAGAATTAACTCATGAAGTGCTGGCTGACAAGACCAGCACTTCAATTCCCTATTGCTCGTCTCTAGGGGGGCGGAGAGGTCCGGCGATGTCGTGCAGAGGGAGCGCGACGCCGACCTCGCGTGACAGTACCCCCCCTTCACGAGGGGCCACCGGACCCTTACCAGCGGGAGCAGGCTTATCGGGATGCTGCAGATGGAAATTCCGAATGAGAGAGTCGGCATGCATCCTAGTCAACGGCACCCAAGATCTGTCCTCCGGTCCAAATCCCCTCCAGTGTACGAGGTACTGGAAGGAATTACGGACCCTCCTCACATCCAAGATTCTGGCAATCTCGTGTTCTACCCGTCCCGCTACCTCAACCGGAGGTGGAGGCTGTTCCTCAGGACCAACAGGAGCAACGTAAGGTTTAAGCAAGGACACATGAAACACATTATGGACACGAAGGGAGTCGGGCAAGCATAACTCAAACGAAACCGGATTGATCACCTTGGTGATCCTGTAAGGACCAATATAACGCGGTGCAAACTTGTAAGATGGAACCTTCATATTAAGATTCTTAGTGGATAACCACACCTTATCCCCAACCATAAAATTCACAGCCTTAGACCTCTTTCTATCAGCTTTAACCCTTTGAACCTCTTGGGCCTTTTCCAGGTTCGATTGAACCTGTGCCCAAACTGTGCACAGTTCCTGGGAGAAATCATTAACCTCTGGGACAACCGATGTAGATGGGAAAAAGGAGCCAAAACGTGGATGGAAACCCATGTTACAAAGAACGGCGACACTCCAGAGGACGAATTGACACGGTTATTAATGGCAAACTCAGCCAGAGACAGGAATCTGACCCACACATGTTGGTTGTCTGCCACATAACATCTAAGATATTGTTCAACAGATTGATTGAGACGTTCAGTCTGACCATTAGTTTCTGGATGAAAGGCTGATGAAAAGGACAAAGAAATGTTAATCTTATTACAGAACGCCCTCCAGAACCTAGACACAAACTGTACCCCTCTATCAGAAACGATATTCTCAGGAATACCATGCAGTTTAACAATATTATCCATGAATATAGATGCCAAGACCTTAGCAGAGGGTAATTTACACAAAGGAATAAAATGACACATTTTACTGAACCTGTCAACTACCACAAAAATCACAGTCTTACCCTCCGAGCATGGCAAGTCCGTGATAAAGTCCATGGACAAATGTGACCAAGGTCTACTAGGTATGGGTAAGGGATGTAACTCCCCCATAGGTCGTCTCTTAGAATTCTTGGACCTGGCACAAGTGTTACACGCAGTTACAAAAGCTTGAATATCCCTGGAAATCGATGGCCACCAATACTGCCTCGAAATCAACTCCTTAGTGGCATGGATACCAGGGTGTCCACATAAAACAGAATTATGACACTCACCCAGCAGTCGTAAACGCAAATGAGCCGGCACAAATAATTTGTCATTGGGGGTACCAGTAGGAGCGAGATGCTGTCCTGCCGAGATCTCAGAAGCGAGGTCAGGTGCGGTGGCGGCCACAAAGATCTCAGCTGGAAGGATGGGTTCCGGAGGGGCGTCAGGAGGTTGATACGCCTGGAAACTTCTGGATAAGGCGTCCGCTTTAACGTTCTTGCTTCCGGGTCTGAAGGTAACAGAAAAATCAAACCGGGTGAAGAACAAAGCCCACCTCGCCTGCCTAGGGTTCAAACGTTTAGCGGACTCCAGAAACAATAAATTCTTATGATCCGTGAGGACCGTGACACGGTGTAATGCCCCTTCTAAAAAATGACGCCATTCCTCAAATGCCCACTTAATTGCCAATAACTCCCTATTACCGATATCATAGTTCCTCTCAGCAGGCGAGAACTTGCGGGAAAAGAAGGCGCATGGCTTAAGATTAGTTAAGGTGGAAGATCCCTGGGACAGTACAGCCCCCACACCGTCTTCTGATGCGTCCACCTCAACCACAAAAGGCCTACTCTGATCCGGCTGGATTAGCACAGGAGCATTAGTAAAACACCACTTTAACCTTTCAAAGGACTCAATAGCTGCAGGAGGCCAATTACCCAGATCGGCTCCCTTGCGGGTAAGATCAGTAATTGGCTTGACCACCAACGAAAAATTTTTAATAAATTTGCGATAAAAGTTCGCAAATCCCAAAAATCGTTGGAGCGCCTTCAGGGAGGACGGTCGCACCCAATCAAGGATGGCCTGCACCTTGACAGGATCCATTTTGAACGAGAAAGGGGTCAAAATGTATCCTAAAAAGGCCACCTCCTGAACACCGAAGATACATTTCTCCCCTTTGACAAAAAGCTTATTTTCACGCAAAACCTTCAGTACCTGTCTGGTGTGGGAGACGTGGGATTCCCAATCAGCAGAGAAAATAAGAATATCGTCAATATAAACAATCATAAATCTCCCAATAAATGCTCTGAAAATATCATTAACAAAATTTTGGAAGACGGCGGGTGCATTACTCAACCCAAAGGGCATTACTAAGTACTCATAATGACCTTCAGGGGTGTTGAATGCCGTCTTCCATTCGTCTCCCTCTCTGACTCTGATCAGGTTGTATGCCCCCTTCAAATCTAATTTAGAGAACCAGCAGGCACCCTGAACCTGATTCAGTAAATCAGGGATAAGGGGCAGCGGGTACCTGTTCTTAACCGTGATCTTGTTTAGTTCCCGGTAATCAATACAGGGCCTCAATCCTCCATCCTTCTTGCCAACAAAGAAGAAACCTGCCCCCATTGGAGAGACGGAAGGCCGAATGTGACCCTTGGCCAGGCTCTCCTTAAGATAATCCCTCATACATTGTCGCTCAGGAGTGGAGAGATTATAAATGCGGCCCTTGGGATACTTGGATCCCTCCATTATGTCAATGGCACAATCATACTGCCGGTGAGGAGGAAGGAAATCAGTCTCCGACATGGAGAAGACATCCGAAAATTCTCTGATAAATTCGGGTAGGACGAGAGACTCCGCGGTACCTCCTAGCTGCAGTACAGATTTGCAACAATTGACACAATCATGTCCCCATTTTTCTAATTCACCTGCTGGCCAGTTGATCACAGGGTTGTGAGCCTGTAACCATGGCAGCCCTAACACGAGGTCAGCAGGTAAATCCTTTAAAACCAGAAAGGAACAAGTCTCAGAATGGGAGATTCCCACAGTTAGGGTGACGTCAGGAGTACAAAACTCCACTCTCCCATTGCGCAATGGGGTGGAGTCGAGGGCCACAATTTGAATAATCTCCCTTAGAGGGACTATCGGTATACCCACTGATTGTACAAAATCGAAATTAATAAAATTAGCAGCGGAACCACAATCAACAAATGCTTGACCAACCCCCTTAAGTTGATCATAGGTAACAGAGATAGGTAGTAAAATTTTTCTCCTTACCACCGCTGGAGTTACCTTACTCCCCGCTGGGGATCTCCTAGAGGGCGGAAGCTTGGGACACTGCTGGAGCCAATGGTTCATCTCACCGCAGTAAAAGCAGGCTCCCTTCAGACGTCTCTGTTCCCTTAAGGTTCCTCCTAACTGCATGGGCTCCTCCGGAACCCTGGTGGAAGATGGACCTGGCATAGGATTCTCAGGCAGGATGGCCACAGGAGGAGTGCTTGACCGTTCCTTCCGTCTCTCTCTCACCCGACGGTCCAACCTGACTGCTAGGGTCATGGTCGCTTCTAAGGAGTCAGGAGTAGGATAGCCCACGAGAAGGTCCTTCAGTTGGTCAGAAAGCCCTGCCCTAAACTGGCTTCTTAAAGCCGGGTCATTCCAACCAGAAGAAACACACCACCTCCTAAACTCCGCACAATAATCCTCCACAGGACGGTTACCCTGCGAATGTCCCTGAGCTGGGCTTCAGCAACAGCCGTCAAGTCAGGCTCCTCATACAGTAACCCAAGAGCCCTGAAAAAGGCGTCCACCGTCTGACGGCTAGGGGAGTCTGGGGGTAACGCAAATGCCCACTCCTGCGGATCACCCTGCAGCAGAGAAATAATTATTTTGACCCGCTGCTGCTCGGTGCCCGAGGAATGAGGACGTAGATCAAAATAGAGCTTGACACTCTCCTTAAAGGAATTAAAAAATTTTCGATCTCCAGAAAACCGGTCCGGCAGCTTAATATGAGGTTCCACACTAGGATTGGAAGTGGAAGGGCCACTACTGAGGAGGATAGTAGCTGCTCCTGATGTTGGAGCCTATCAGCCAGGCCCTGTAGAGCTTGAGCCATACCCTGGACCTGCTCCGTGAGGGCCCGCAACTGATCCATAAGTTGGGCCTGTGATTCTGTCACGAGGGGGTAGACAAGGGTAGTGTGCCCTGAGCTAACCCCTCCTTCTCTCCCTGCCTACTTGCCTCAAACGGCCCTAGGTAGCCGCGGACAACCACGAAGGCGGTCCCTACACTGTATAAGTGCGCAGGAAGGGAGAGGGTACACAGGGACAGACAAAACACAGACGTAACAAAACACAATATAGAATGGTCAGCTAGCCGGGTCAAACACAGGAGGTCACGTAAATACCGAGGGGTCAAGCAGAGAGAAGTCAAAAGTCCAAAGTCCGAAATCCAAATCCAAGTAAACAATCCAATAACTGAGAACGCACAAGCACTGATCAATGGTGTAAGCAAATCACAGGCATCTGAGTGAGGCAGTTGCCATCTTTAAATAGCCCGCCCAGGATCATGTGATGTGGCCAGCATCACATGACCTGAGGCGGAGCAAGCTGT